>AFQZ01000720.1:0-26317 GCA_000222935.2 Aciculosporium take MAFF-241224 | reverse complement strand
AGGTTCGGACGTAGGTTATCTAGTTAAATTCGGGGCTATCTTAAACAGATATTTCTAGTTGGCGCCTAAGGATTATATCTTTCTTAAAGGGGGGGTAAAGACTATTAAATAGGTCTAAGAGCTGTTAAATCATTAATTCTAAACATTTAAGTTTAGTCTTTATTGGATTTTCAGCTGTGACGTAATAAAACTTTATCTCTTAAAATCGTGTTTAGTAGAATTTTTAATTTTCTTTAGTCTTAAAGTTTTCCTTTATCTGCTTGGTTATTATATTAAATAAAATAAGTCTTCTACTAAATTTCTTAAGGTAATACTTATAGGCATTGCCTGTAAGCATTATTGACAGTGCAAACGGGTATAACTTAGGCGAAATTCCTTATGCTATGCAGATATCCTTAAAGATTAGGACTTTAGGATACATAAAGTTAAAAAGTGCTCCAGAATACTTATTTTCCTTATTATAAGCTTTAGTAAGGGAGTTTAAGGCTTTTCGGTCTATATTAGTGATTTCCTTTAATATAGTTTGTTATTTTAGGGGAGAGGGGATTATTATTTTTATTATTGTTTCTTTAGTAGGAGGGTTAGGAGGGTTAGGGGGAGGTGAGGTTATTATTAATATTAACGTATTAATGGTGTTGTTTCCTGTCGGGAGCTTTCTATTAGGAAAGAAGACAGAATTATCTATACTAACTAAATCAGCGAGTATATAGTTAATTGGTCTTTACAATCCTTCTTATATGTTAATTCCTTAATCTTGAAAAATATCTTAAAGTACTTATTGGACCTTAGGGGTAATCTTCTTAAAAATGTCGGCATTCTATCCTTTGAAGTCTTCTTAGTATGTAAACAGAAACCTAGTACCTTGCTAGTTACTAGATTTATACTAGTCGACATAGTAGGCAAATTTGTCGTAGAGTTCGGAAGTTATAGCTTTTTTAGGGTTAATTTATTTATTAGCTTCGGCTTATTTCTCTGTAAAGTAGTTAGAATACTTTTAGAGTTTTACAGAAAGGGAGTCTTAGATGGGTTAATCAGCTCTAGTAGTGGAAGTTAAAGCCATTTTTAGTGTTTTCTCTATAATAAACAGCAAAGAAGATACTTTAATTATAGACTAGTAGTAAGTTAATAATAAGGGGTAAATTCCATAAAGAAACTTTCTTAATAATCGTAAACAAGTAGCAAAAGTCGATAATAATAGAAAAAGTTGCTTTTAGGTAGCATAAACAACGGATTCTACGCAATTAAGTAAATAAGTACATTATATTAGAAGTTTGTCTCTTCTGTTAATTCCTGGCTAATCTATGGTTATAATAACCACTAATCAGTGCTGGTTTCACAGGGTGTGATTACTACAGTAATAACAGGGGGGTAACAAAGGTCTAATATCTATATTCTTATAATTCTCTAAAGGGAAAAGAGGGGGACAATGTAGAAGTGTGGTGTTGTGGCCACAGTACTGCCCTAGGTCATATGACATAGTAATCCAGCTAATTAGGGCACGCGCATCGTGCGTATAACCCACAATTCCCGGTCACTATCGTGTATCCCTTCCATCCTTAAGACGAGCGATTCCAACAATAACCCTCTTAAATAAGATATAATTCTTCTTTATTAAGTACGACGAGCAATAGAAAATGACAACGATTTCTACAATACTAAATTCAGGAATATGCCAACCTTTAAAGGATTTGTTAGTAATCTTCAAAATTGCCTCTTAGCAATGGACATACCACTAACCTCTATAAGTTAATTACTAATAACTACTAATAACAATTCGACTGCCCTTATTGCCTGGTCTATAAACTAAAACACTAATATAGCGATGTTCATAGACTAATGCTATTTATAAGCTATATATTGTAAAAAACCTTAAGCCAGAGCAAGCTTAAAGAAATGCTTTATTTACTATAAAGAAGAATGCTAGTCAACTAACCATTCTGCCTCTAAGCAAAAGAAAGCAAAAGCAACTTAGTAGAATAATAGAAAACACTAAAAACCACCCTTTAAATGCTAATACTATGCATTCCTATAGGCCTATAAAGGCAAAATAGCCCAACTTACTACTACTAATAATAGCAGTAAAGACGAACACAAAAAAGCCGCTTAGAACGCTGCTTTTCTCACTACTAATGAAAAAGAGAAACCAGATAATAAAGAGGCTTGTAATACTCTCTCCTTTATAGCATTCTTTATATAAGCACTAAATCCCCCACTCTTTTCCTAATTAACCGTAAACTTCTTGCAGGATAATGCTTTTAAACATGCCTTATTTCTTAAAGACCCCTACGACTATAATACTAATAAACAACCTTAATAACACGTATATCTTATAAATATAAGATATATAGCGGATACATTTTATAGTATACTCCCGGATACAGGAGCATTAGGAATTTTAACTACTGGCTAAGGCTAAGTCAATGCTCTAATGAAAATTATAAAGAACCTTATAATTAAGCATTCCTCTAACTAAAGGACTATTACCTTTAGAGCCGGTATTGCGACTTTAACTAGTATTTTAAAGCTTCTAACGATTTTTAGTATAATACCTTTTTATATGCTTAATAGTACTATATGTAATGGATTCGAGCTTAGAGCTCGGATCTATGCAGCCGACGAGCGGACGACTTTACGTAAGCAATACGCGAGCGGTCCGGGCCCTAGTTATACATATAACTATATAGGTAAAGACATGAGGATTAGTTAGATCTTTTCCTTCTCTTTTTTTTTATAAATATTATTCTTATTTAAGTTACTAGCTCTGCAGTTATATCCTAGCGAGATTATAATATATAATATTCATCCTTTATTTTCTACCCTAAAAACCTTAATAGATATAATACGGAGGTTATACTTATGATAAACGGGATTATAACAGATGCGCTGCAACCTAATACAGCAGCTGATCCGGCTGAGACTAGTGCTATACAGGAACTGCTATACCTCTAAAGTGTAGTAATAGCACAGGAAACATTAAATAAAAACATAGTAAATGAAATTACCTAGCTAAAATAATAGCTATAAATAGTATCTGCTTTAGCCGCATTTTACAAGACTAGTGCGGGCGCCTTAGGCATAGGTAGATAATAAGTAACCTTTATAAAGGCAAAACTAAAGAGAAAACCTATTAATATAGGTAACCCTTATAAGGGGAACCGGATTAAATATCTAGCGTAGAGGAGCCTCTTAGCTCACAAACTAGAGGCAGATAGTGCCTTTATTAGGACTAATTAGGATAAGTAGTGTTTTATTTACTAATGCCTGTTAAGTTAGGTACAGGCCCGGGTCTTACCCTTCTTTAAAGTAGGAAAATCCATTAAGTATAACCCAAATAAGTTCCTAATATATCTTAATACTTTATTTCTAGATCCTTATTAAGAAGAGCACACTACTGTTAAACTAGATTAGGTTAAACAATAACCTAGAGAGAAATTTAATGATTTTTTTGTCCGTTTTAAACAAAAGCTAGTCCTAGCAGGCAGGTATTATTAGGCAGAACTAATTAAACTGTCTAAACTATACACAGCTTTAAATAAGAAAATATAAGACTACTACGTAGGACAGGACATCCCTTGTGCAGATTACTTCCAGGCAGTAGAGAGATTACAAAGCATTACCCTTAATCTTAAATCTTATAAAATAAAAGAACGCTCTAAGGCCTAACGCTACGTAATAACCAGATTCCCTTCGGCTGCGTCCTAGGATAAGAAAGGCAACGTAGAAATAACAGGCATAAACGCTATGTCTTCTAAGATACATGCAAAGTGGGTTTCAGCAGAGGAAATACAATCTTAATGTAATAACAAACAGTGTTTGCGCTATAGAGTTACCAGACATCGATTAAAAACATACCACCTTCTCCCTGCGCGCCCTCTAAAGGTTAATATACGCACAGTTAACATAATAGTAATCTAGGATAGGTTTAAAGTTAAAGACAACTCAGAAAAAGACAGCCCCTAAGCTTAAGGCTTAGCAAGGGAGAGGAAAATAGTAATTAGCTACTATATTTACTATAGAAGGCGTATAAATAGATAAAAAAGAAAATAAACTCTAATCCTTTTTTATTACTAGTTTTATTTAATAAAATAGCCTTTGCTAATATATAAGTAGATAGTAGGTATAATAGCTATGCTGCTATAAGCAAATCCTTTGCACAGAGGATAGGGTTCCTAATGTTTTTATTAGCTTAACCTTAAATAATCTAAATAGCTATTTTAATTAAGAAGCAAGGCTAGGATGGCTACTACTAGGGCGTAACTATAATATCCAGGGTTACCTAGTTTACTGCCAACGTAAATGGATAGAGTTTTCTAGTCTCAGCCTATGTAATCCCGGGTCTTACCTAATCGTGCATCTTAAGAACCTTGTGGCTAAAGTAATACAATATTGCGATTTATGCGGCTTAGGAATTACTAGTGGTCTGCTCTTTAGGAAACCTTTAGGTATAGGCAACGTCCGTAAGGAAGGTAGCAACTCTAATAATTGCAGTATTAGGTTTAGTATACGCCGGGATAGCGCAATAAGCAGTGGCTAGGAAAGAAAAAGATATACAGTTTCTAGCCACTAGCTTATAAGATATAACCTTAATACTTAATATTTCTACACCCAAACCAGACCTGGTTAGGACGCTTCTAGATCGTCTGCTAGAAGAGCTCTAGGATTTTAAAGACCTGTTTGATAAGGAAAAGGTAAATGCATTACTACTACACAGAGGGACTGTAGATTATTATATTTAACTGCAGAAGAACCCTAATAGGACAGATCCTAAGCTTCCTTAGGCTCCCTTATATAATATGCCTTAGGAGCAGCTCTTAGAGATACAAAAGTAAATCATAGACCTTATGGATAAAGGTTGGATATAAGCTAGCTCTTTATTAGCTAGGGCTCTAGTTTTACTTATTAAGAAAGCGGGAGGGGGTTAGCGATTTTGCATGGACTACTGGGCGTTAAATAAAGTTATGGCCTAGGATAGGTACCCCCTTCCTTTAATTAAGGAGACTCTTTGCTCCCTAGCTAGGGCAAGATACTTTACTAAGCTTAATGTTTATATAGCCTTCTATAAGCTATAGGTTGCCAAAGGGAATAAGCAGTTAATAGCGTTCTAGACGTGATTTAGTCTTTTTAAGTGGCTGGTTTGCCCTTTTAGTTTAGCAGGGGTGCCCGCGACTTTCTAATAATATATTAATAATGCCTTGGGGAACACGTTAGGAGACTTTGTAATGGCCTATCTAGATGATGTCCTTATTTATACTAGGGGTTTTAAGAAAGACTATATAGCTAAAGTACAGGAAGTCCTGTAATGGCTAGAATCTGCTGGGCTATACCTAGATATTAATAAGTGTGCGTTTATGGTTACAGAGGTGAAATACCTTAGTTTTATTATAGAAGCAGGGAAGGCTATTCGCCCTAACCTAGAAAAGATTATAGCTATACAGGATTAGGAGTCACCTTAAATGGTCTATAGGGTGCAGAGTTTCTTAGGCTTTGTGAATTTTTATTGGGAGTTTATTAATAACTTCTTAGACCTTACGGGCCCCCTAACTAACCTCACTAAGAAGGCTACTAGGTTTTATTAGTCCCCGGAACACAAAAAGGCATTTCAGGCACTTAAAGCCGCCTTTATTTCGTCTTTAATTCTTATATAATAAGATCCCGACTTAAAGACACAGGTAAAGGCTAATTCTTCTAACAAGGCTATAGGCGGATGCCTCTCTTAACGCAATTTAGAGGGAGTATAGAGGCTAGTAGCATACCACTTAGCGCGACTATTGGCTGCACAGCGGAATTATATAATTCATAACAAGGAGCTCTCTAGCATTATTTCCTGCCTAAAGGTATGGTTAGCTAAGCTAAGAAGCGTAGCCTAGCCATTTATAATCCTTATAGACTATAAGAACCTGGAGTATTTTATAGCCCCCTAAGAGATGTCTAAGAGGCAAGCAAGATAGGCAGAAACATTATCCCTTTTTAATTATTACTTGCGCTATCGCCTAGGGATACAGGCAGGTTAGCTAGATGCTCTTTCCTAACAGGACTAAGATTAGGGCAAGGGGGGGCAGCAGGTAGGCCGTATATTTTGCCTAATTTACAAGACACTAGAAACAGTCTAAGAGACAGGAGCTGGCTCTATAACTCTAGTTAGGGTACAGATAATAGGCAAGTTAGAGGAGAGTAATAATTAGGACAGGGATAACTTAGATAATCCAGGCATAATAGCAGGACCCGGTCTAGAAGATTTAAGTTCTCTCCTATTAGGCTCTAATTTATTTTAGGATAAATAGCTCTAGGATCTTTAGGACTAAGGTGTTTCTAAGGACAGTCCGTACCATATCTAACTAGGAGTAGTACTAGTAGTAAAGCAGAAGTTTCCTATGTCTGCAGAAACCTGCTTACAGATAGCGGACTGCACTTTAAATGTATAAAGAGCGCTATAATTTTAGGGATAGCTTTAGGTGCCTTATTATAAGCCTCTTACTACTTTGCTCATATAACAGGTCCATAACTCTCCTATATTAGGCCACCCAGGGCAAAACACTACCTTCTAGGCGCTATATAGGGATTACTACTAGGACGGGATATCAAAGGACATGGCGCAGTACATCTAGAACTATTACTGCTTTAGGGGGCATAAGAGTCGACAACTTCGTTAGGGTTTATTAAAGCCTATACCGGCTGCAGACCATTATTAGTCACAGATCTTAGTGGATTTTATGACGGAGCTTCTAGTACGTAATAAGGCATTGCCATGCTTTCTAATGGTTATTACAGACTGTCTCTTAAAGTACATATAGCTAGAGGTAATAATAAGTATAGCGGCTAAAGCATGCACAGAACGTTTTAAATATTACTAGTAGCGCTTCCATGGATTTCCTCGCCAGATTATCTCTAATTGCGGTTTGGATTAGCTAAGTTGCTTCTAAACTGCGCTTTATAAGCAGGTAGGTATCAAATAATTACTATCCACGTCCTACTATCCTTAAACAGACAGTAGTATAGAATAAGTAAATTAGAAGGTGCAGGCTGTTCTATAAGTAATAGTTGCTTTTTTATAGTATAATTAGGCTAACTATTTACTAGTATGTTAAATAGCGCTTAACAACCAGATCTCTATAGTGACTAGTATGAGTATAAACTAGGCGCTAAAGGGTTTTAATATGGAACTAGTCCAGTACATGCCGGACAAGACTAAAAGCTAAACCTTACCTAAGGGAAGAGCTATATTATTCCTAAAAAACATCCAGGAGGGGATAGCTATAGCACAAGCTATAATTAATTTTATATAATAATATTAGCAAGACATAGCAAACGTTTCCTAGTGCCTAGCAGAGCGATATGAAATAGGGGACTTTATATAGTTAAATCTTTATTACATAAAGATAAACCATTCTAGCTGAAAACTTAACTAGGTAAAGGCAAAGTATAAGGTCTTAGACACACTAACTTTACTTACTATTTATTTAGATATCCTATAGGGAATACACCCAGTCTTTTATATAAACCTTATTAAAAGGGCAGCCTCTAATCTGCTGCTATTATAGCAACTAGCTAATTCTAGACCAGGTCTGACACTCCTGCTTTGCAAAGATAATCCGGATTTGGCAGAGTATAAGGTTAAGGGAATAGTAGTAGTAAGAAATGCCTAGGGACAGGGAAATTAACAGGATGTATTAGTAAAATAAGTAGGTTACACTTAGCTAATATAGGAACCTTTAGAAAGTTTTTTAAATACAGTAGCACTAAAGTAGTACAAGGCATAATAGGGTAATATACATAGTAACGACGGGCCTAGGAGGAGGCGCCTCGGGGGCGAGAAGGGGGCTATGTAATAAATTCAAGCTTAGAGCTCGGATCTATGTAGCTGACAAGCGGACGACTTTATGTAAGCAATACACAAGCGGTCCGGGCCCTAGTTATACACATAACTATATAGGTAGAGACGTGAGGATTAGTTAGATCTTTTTCTTCTCTTCTTCTCTATAAATATTATTCTTATTCAAGTCACTAGCTCTGCAGTTGCATCCTAGCGAGACCATAACACTATACTGTTTTTATATTTTATTACAGATATAGATAGAATAGGTATTAAACTTAACAATCTTAAGAATCTTTTAATCTAAGGAGATAAAAAGGTACCTATTATTAGGAAATAAGGATATCCTTAGTAGACAGCCAGTTCTTAAGAACCTGCCATCTTTATACTTTCTAAAGCCGAAATCTGTTAACTTTATTGCTAATTTGGTCATCTGTTAATCGACCAATTAAATAACCTTCTTGCTAGGGCTGGTAAAGAATTTAATAAGGCTAATATAGGGAAAATTATATATACTTGCCATTAATACCAGATGAATGCGAAAGCTCTAAGTAGATTTAAATTCACTCTTAAAGATAATATTGAATTTAACTACAAGGTCCTTATTAATATTATGCAAATTAATAAGAAGCCGGTCCTACACGTTATAAATTCAGTAATATCATTTTAAGCTGCCCGCTTTCTTGCACCTTAATAACAAAAAGCTTAAGATATCTAGAATGCCCTTAAAGAGTGCTGGATTAACACATATCTTAGACCCCCAGACTAGATAGTCCACGATGCCAGAAGAAACTTCGCTTCTAGCAAATTCAGGCATTTAGCTTGACTATTGTTAATTAATATTAATAAAGTCCCTGTTAAGGCTCACAATAGCATTAGAAAACTTAAGTAATATTATGCCCCTTTTCGCAGAGCATATAATATTATTAAGACCAAAGCTAACAGTCTTCTCTTAAAAGAGCAGATACTTTAAATAGCTATTAAAGCAGTTAATAACTCTGCTAGTCTAAATAGTCTTATTCCTACCCTTCTAGTCTCTGGAACCTATCTAAGGATAATAAATAATTCCCCCCCAAGCTTTACAGTTGCCTAAAGAGCTAAGATACTTTAAAAAGCAATAAATAAAGCAAGACACAGTCTTATAAGACACTAAGTCTATAATGCTCTTAATACCTGTAACAGCCTAATAACCCTGCCTATACACACTCTTTCTTTAAATTCTAATATATAAGTTTATTATAAAAAAGGTAGATAGACTGGCCCCTACAAGCTTCTCTTAATAGAAGGAGAGACTTATATTATTAAGATGCCTTATAGCCTTATAAAGTTTCAGTCTATGGTTATTAAACTGTATATAACCTTACTAGAGGTGGAATCTTCTTACAAGAAAGACCCGGTTTAAGGTGACAAAAATCATGAAAACCCCCCTAATAACCTAATAACTCCACTACAAAGAGGACGTGGAAGACCCCGGAAACACCCTTAAGCAGAGGCTTTTCTTACTAAGAAAGAAAAGGCTGATTTTTAACTTATAATTAACCTCTATGCGTAAGGAAAAATCAATATACCCAGAGAACCTTTTAAACTCTCTAATAAAGCAGAGATTAATGCTTTACTAGTAAGGAATATGTTTGAATTTATAAAATTTAACCTGTAAAGGCATGAAGGCAAAAGACTCTTTAGCTTGTAGATAGTAAGACAAGTTAAAGGCAAGGCAACTAACTCTCTATATAAAAAGTCACAATATGTCATTTAAGGCTATAGCAACCATAGGAAAGAGGTTATTCTTATGCAGTCCCTAATAATTTAGAGAGCTAGTTAAAGGCTCATTATTGCCCTTGCTCCCTTATTAAAAAAGGAAGGCATTATGGTTTAGCTAAGGGATATTACCTAAGCATATGTGCAGTTACAGACAAAGCTTAATTACATAATTCTTATAAAGCTTCCAGCACAAATTACATACCTTTACCCGCCAGACGTTATTATAGTTATAATTAAGCCGCTATACGGAATAGCAGAGGCTGGCACATATTAGTAGTCGACGTATTTTAATTATTATCGTTAGAGACTACAGATAATAACCTCTATATATGACCTTTATCTTCTTATTTTATCTAGCAAAAGCTCGTGTTTTGGAATTATTAGAATGCAGACTAATAATACCTTAGGACTTAGTAATGCTAAGTTTTTTAATTGCAAAGAGATTAAGTTAAAAAACGCCGAATTCCTTGCAAAGCTAAAAGAGAGGTTGACGATTTTAATACCGTTAATGTTTAATAGTTGCATTTTAAGCGAAGTTAATAATAACACCTTCTTTTTATAACAAAAGGAATAAGAAAGGAAGCTGTCGGAATCGCTCATATGGATGATGGAAGGGATACGCCGCATTGACCAGGAATTGTAGGTTGCACACAGAATGCACGCACCCTAATTGGCTGGATTACAGGTTATATGACCTGGGGCCATACCATGGCTACAACACCACACCTCTGCATCGTAGCCTGCTTCTTCCCCTCTTTTAGAGACATAAATGAATTAAATATTAAACCCCCCCCCCTACATTTGTGCTGCAGCATACTTATAACCTGAGCGCTACCAACAGAAGCTATTATAAGTCAATAACCTGACCGACCAAGCGAAATATGTTGAATAGCAAGCACAAGGAGCGTATATTACTCTAATATGTTAACCTAAAGCATCTTACGATCTTTCTATTACTGCTTAAGTCTAACATCCAGGATCTGACAATGTTTTAAGGCTTAATAAAAGACTTTAATAGCAAATTAATAATTAAAACCGTGGACTTTAATATATATCTCTCTTACTAGAAAACGCTGCTCTTTATGTCTTTATTAATAGTTCTTTTGCAAATAATAAAGACCTTAGCTCTTAACTAGGCTATATAATTATCCTAGGTAATAAAAGGAAGGATAACAATACCTTTAAATTCACCCTTAGAGGAAATATTATAATATATAGCTTAATAAAATCTAAAAGAGTCATAAGAAGTACATTAGCTTCTAAGCTATATGGGATAGTTTAAGGTGTTAACATTGCCTATATAATAAGCACTACTCTGAATATCATCACTAACTAATTAAACAAGCTGAAAATTCTAATAATAATATGCACTAACTCTTTCTTGCTATATAAATATATTATTAAGCTAGGGATAATAAAGAAAAAGAGGCTAATAATTAATATTATAGCTTTACAGCAGTTATATAAAAGAAGGGAAGTGGCTAAGATACGCTAAATTAATAGCAATAATAATCCTGCAGATGCAATAACAAAAGCTTTACTAAATAAAGCTCTTAAGACCTTTATAATAAAGAATAAAGCCTAAATCCATATAGAAGAATGGGTTAAAAGACCTATTGCGAGAATTGCTACAAGAGCCGCTGCCAGAGCCACTAAAGAATGAAAAAGTCCTAATTCCTCACCAAATCTAATAACAAATTAAGCGCCTAATAAAGAGCTTAAATTCGATAAATTCAAACGCAATTATAAGCGCCCAATTTAGTAGGATTAAACGCGGGAATTACACTCTTTAGCCCCCCCCCCCCTATAACACTCTTTACCTCCATAACCATTCGGCCTGGACCAATAAAAGTCATTCATTTAAAGGATGTTTTTTGCTTTATTACTTGTTTATTGATATCTGATTATTTAGGGCGTTTTATGTATTTTTTAGAGCAATTCCTTTTCTTCTTTAACAGAGAGAGAATTTACAAGTATTAGAATTGCTTATATAGATAATAAAAGGGATATACCGCATTAACCAGGAATTATAGGTTGCACATAGAATGCACACACCTTAATTAGCTGGATTACAGGTTATATAACCTGGGGCCGTACCATAGCTATAACACCACACCTCTGCATTGTAGCCTGCTTCTTCCCCTCTTTTAGAGATATAAATGAATTGAATATTAAACCCCCCCCCCTTACATTTGTGCTGCAGCATACTTGTAACCTGAGCGCTACCAACAAAAAAGGAAGAAAAAAAAAGGAAAAAAAAAAAAAACCAACCCACACACGCACACATGTCCAACGCAACGCCAACCATGTCGCTCCTGCGGCAGCTCATGACCTCGGGCAAGACGCGCTCCTCGGGCGGCTGCTGGACATGTCGGGTGCGGCGCAAAAAGTGCGCCGAAAACAGGCCCGAGTGCGACACGTGCAGGGCCCTCGAGATCACCTGCCACTTTCAGGAGCAGAAGCCCGACTGGATGGACGGGGGCCCGAGGCAGAAGCGCATGGCGGAGAGGATCAAGGCCGAGGTGCGGAGGCGGGCGGGGCAGCGGCGGGACCGCAAGTACCTCGACGTCGTCGAGTCGGGCACGCGGCAGGCGACGATGAGTGATGGCCAAGACGGGCGCGCGGCGGAAGCCCGGGACCAGGAAGCCTCCGCTCCGGGGGCGTCTGGCACGGAACCGTGCTTGCTTCACGGCCGGGGCACCTTGGCCGGCGCCGTGACCGAATGCGGCAACACCAACGCAGACCGTCGTCTCACGCCGACGTCGGACGACAAGGACGACAAGGACCAGCCCGACAGTGACCTCCATCTTCTCCTCATCTACCTCGACTACCTCTTCCCGCACCTCTTCCCTCACTACCGCCCGGAGGTCCTCGCCGGCGGCCGCGGCTGGATCCTCGACGTGCTGCAGAGCAACAAGGCGGTGTGCCGGGCGGCCGTTTCCCTGGCAAGCGCCTTCTTCGCCATGGTGCTGGCCGACGGCGAGCCCCAAAGGCACGCGTGAACTGACGAGGGAGGCGTGCGCGCTCAACGCGGGCACCAGCGGGTTCGACAGGAAGAGGGGCCTCGTCATCATGCAGAGCATCATCCAGATGCTCTTCTTCCACGTGGCTGCCTCGCGGGGGGACGCCTGGCGGATGCACCTCGATGCAGCCGTGGCGCTCTTCGTCCAGGTGCTCCCCGAGCCGGGCGCGTGGACGGAGACGCTGCAGGCGCTGCGCGGCCCCCGACGGCCGCCGCCGCCGCCGCCCTGGAGCACCAGCCAGGCGGCGCTGCGGTTCTTCACGGCGAGCCTCCTCTACGTGGACATCATCGCGGGCGTGACGCTCGGCAGCGCGCCGCGGCTGACGCGCTACCACGAGCACGTCATGCCCCATTGCGAGCAGCTCGACCGGGGCGGCGGCGGCGGCGGCGGCGCGGGCCCGCTCTCCATGGACGACTTCTTCGGCCTGCCCAACTGGGTGATGCAGCTGCTGGGCAACGTCGCGGCGCTGGACGCGTGGAAGCGCGCGCAGACGCACGCGGGGTGCCTGTCGGTGGGGGAGCTCGCCTCCCGCGGGAGGGTCCTCTCGGACGGCATCAAGACGGGGCTGGACATGCTGCAGAGGCACCCCCGCTTCGTGACGTGGCCCCCGCCGGCCGCTCCCCTCCTGGCGACGGGCCCGGTGGTGTGCGCATCCGAGGTGGCCGAGCAGCCCGTCCTGCAGACCATCTGGCTGCTCGCCACGCTCGGCTACCTCCACGTCGTGCTGTCGGGGTGGCGGCCCCGCAGCCCGGACGTCAGGGAGCCCGTGGGGAGGGCGACGCGGCTGCTGGCCGCGCTGCCGGCCGGGGCCTGGCTCCGGGCGGTGGCCTGGCCGCTGTGCGTGTGCGGGTGCCTGTCCCCCGCGGAGGACGAGCCCGTGTACAGGGACGCGGCGGCGCGGCTCGGCCCCCTGCGGGCGTTCGGCCCCCTGCGGGCGGCGGTCGATGTCATGGAGGGGGTGTGGTCGTCGAGGGGCGAGATGGATGCCTCGTGGGATGTGCCGAGGTGCTTGGGGGTGTTGGGCCGGGCCGTCCTGCTGATCTGAGGCCTGGCCCTGTCTGATCCGTCCTTCTCTCTCTCTCTCGTGTGTGTGGATGCCGTGGAGAGAGGATGATTCTTCACAATGGCATTTGTTTCCGGCGTTGCACGTGTGCGTGCCGGTCCGTGTGGCGGCCCGCCTCTGTCGCACCGTGGAGCAGGCAAGGCGTCGGATTCTGCCGCGCAAGTTGTCAACCCGCCTGGGCCGTATCCCTTTGGCGGACTCCCGCTTGATCTGTTGCACAAAAGCAGCTACACTGCCTGATGTCGTATCTGAAATGTGCCTCTGGCGGACTCCCCCTTGATCTGTGGCACAAAAGCAGCTACATTGCCTGATGTCGTATCTGAAATGTCCCTCTAGCGGACTCCCTCTTGATTTATTATATAAAAGCAGCTATATTGCCTGATCTTCCATCTAAAATATCCCTCCGGCGGACTCCCCCCTAATCTATTGCACAAAAGCAGCTATATTACCTGATCTTCCATCTAAAATATCCCTCCGGCGGACTCCCCCCTGATCTATTCCAGCAACAGCAACATGACCACGACCACGACCACGACCAGGACCACCCAACCGGCCTCCTCCACACCCTCGTCCTCGCCATCGGCACCCTCTTCCTCCCCCACCCCGAGCTCGCCCTCTTCGAGCACGCCCGCCGCGCCGCCTGCGACACCCCCGGCCGGGACCTCGCCGCGCACACCGTCGAGGCCTTCCTCCTCATCACCGTCTACATGCTCTCGTCGTGCCACTACGCCGTGATGCTCGTCTCGCGCCCCTTTCTCATGCACGAGCTCGCGAGCCGGCTCCCCCATCCGCCAAGTCCAAGCGCGCGGACGCGTGCATCGACGCCGCGGCCCTCATGGTCGACCCCGTCCTCGACCTCGTCGACCGGGAGGCCTCCTGCCCGGCCGGGCCCCCATCCTCGTCTCCTGGCTCTTTGCCGCCTCGCTCGTCCCCGGCGTGGGCCTCCTCGGGGGGGGGGGGGGCGGACCCGCCGCGCGATCCGCGCCCTCGACCACTTTGCCGCGGCGCCGGACCCCCACGCCGCGCGGTACTCGCTCATCGCGCAGGCGCTCCTCGCCACCGCGACCGCGCACCTCGAGAGGCGGGAGCGGGAGGACCGCATGCGCCGCGCCGAGCACGCGAGCCGGCTGTTTGGGGCTCATGGCGCCGGAGGCGTGCCCCGAGGCCGCCGCCGCCGCCGACACGGCCTCGCACCAGGGAGACGACGCGGGGCTGCCGGGTGCGGCGGACCCGGGACCGCAGGGCGTGTCGCCTCCCGCAGACATGGACCCCGCGTTCTGGACGCTGGCCGGGCCGCTGCTGGATGCGCCTGAGAAGGAGGACTGACTGGAACGGGCACGAGGGGGGCCGGGGACGGGGGTGCTGGCTTGGCGTTGAACCCGTTTCCCCTGCTGGAGGGGGGAGGGGGGCATTGATCCTGCGCATCATCTTCGTTGATTCCCGTCTTGGTTGCTGGACGGGGGATTGGTGAACAAGGTTGATGGACGAGATGTGTGCGGGGGTGGAGCGTGATGCGCGAGTGACGAGTTTTGTGATCAAGGGGCCTGTTACGGGTCAAGCATCGTGTTCAATAAACAGCCCGTGTCTTTGTCTCCTCTCCCATGTTTTTCTTCCTGTTTGAACATCATCCTTTTCAAAACACATACCCTTCTCCTCTCCTTTTCCCTCCTCTCCTCTCCCCTCTTCTTTTTCAGTCCCATCCCATGTGAGGGGGAACCGCGCGATAGACCAAAAACCCCTCCCTACCCAGGTATTGCAAAACATCCGTCCACGTCCCAACCGACAAACAAGCCACAGTGCAAGACGAGAATCCATCCTGCGCAGACAAAAACAAGAAGCATCCCGTACACATTTCAGCACACACACACACACACATGCTAGCTGCTAGCATGCCCACCCTCCCACCGTTCACAGTCCTTCACGACCTCCCATGTAGCGACGCCGGCCAACTACCTAGTACCAAGGCATCCGTCATGTCGAGTACCGAAGCCGGCCAACTACCTAGTACCAAGGCATCCGTCATGTCGAGTACCGAAGCCGGCCAACCACCTAGTACCAAGGCATCCGTCATGTCGAGTACCGAAGCCGGAATATGGATACATGTATAACAAAAGAAGAAGAAGAAGAAAAGAGAGGGAAAGAGAAAAAAAAAAAAAAAAAACCCAAAGAACAATAATAATATAGATGTCCTTGACGCCAAGGATTTCAGTTCCGACAAGGGTGCTGTAGAGACACAAGATCCATGCTTCTGCGTACCCTCTTGAGTCACATTCCCGGCCTTGCATGAATAAGTAAATAATACACAAGGTCGCTCTTGATATAAACCAAGGGGCTTGCTTCTGCGCACAACCTCGAGTCCCTCGGCATCCTCGTATGAATACACAATACCAGGTACCTCCTACTACTATACCGCAAACGGCCTCCCTCCAGCATACAATTCTGCCTGACTCCCAGCCTCGTCTATTGCAATGAAAACATACGACATGCGAGCTCGTTCTCGAACACAGACCAGGGGAGTACCCAAGTATAGTACCTCCAATCCAACCCATTCCATTGGCCCATAATCCCATCGGTACCCCATGCAGTTCACCTCGGTATCAAGAAAGACAAGACGAATAATAAACTTAAATTTACACACATGTAGAAGAAAAACAAAAGAGGGCATAAGAAAAAGGGGTACTACATCAAAACTCGTTGCGCACAGTTAAAGCCCATTTCACAGAAACCTGAACCATACTCCCTGGTCATGAACAAAGTTTACGCATTGACGTATATATAAAATATAGAGTAACAAGCTCTCCGCTTGCTGGCAATCTAAACCCCGTCTTTACGAAAAAAATCACCCCGCGAGCAAGTTTCCAAAAAAAACCTCGCTGCTGCATGACTTGCCAAAGAATTTGCATCATGACAACATCTTGGCTACTCTACGCAATGCGAATCTTCATCTAAACCGCGAGCCCGAGCGCACCCCTCAACACGCGCACATACGCCCACACGTCCTCGAAGCGCGTATACAGCGGCACGGGCGCCACCCGGATCACATTAGGCTTGCGCTTGTCGCAGATGGCGCCGTTGGCCTCGAGCGCGGCCGTCACCTTGCCGAGGAGGCCGTCGCGCAGCAAGAGACTCAGCTGCGTGCCTCGCTGCAGGGGGTCCCGCGGCGTGAGCATGGTGAAGAGCGGCGCGGCGTCGGCGCCCTCGGTCGCGCGGCTCTCATCGAGCATCTGGTCGAGGAGGAACTCGGCGTAGGCCGTCAGGACGAGGCTCTTGGAGCGGAGGTCGCGCATCGTCGTCTTGTTGAAGACGGAGAGGGCGCCCGAGAGGGCCGCGAGGTCGAGGGCCGACGGGTTGGACAGCTGGTAGCCCGCGGCGCCGGGCGTGGGCACGAAGCGGTTGTCCATGTTGAAGCGGACGCTCTTGTCGCCGCCGTACCAACCCATCAGCCGCGGCCGGTACGAGGGCTTGCCGCCGTCGTCGCCGCCCCGGCCCCGGGACCACTCGACGGTGCCGAACCTCTCGTGGACGTAGGCGCCGGCAATGGCGCCGGGCCCGGCATTCATGTACTTGTAGGTGCACCAGCAGGCAAAGTCGACGTCCCACTCGTGCAGCTTGAGCTCGACGTTGCCGGCGGCGTGGGCGAGATCCCAGCCGACGACGATGCCCCGCTGCTTGGCGTAGGCCGTAATGGTGGGCATGTCGAACAGCTGGCCCGAGTAGTACTGGATGCCCGGCAGCAGCAGCAGGGCCGTCTCGTCGGCGTGCTCGTCAATAGTGCTCAGGATCTTGTCCGTCGGGATGATGCTGTGCTCGTCGGGCTCAATCTTGACCATGCTCGTCTCGGGGTCGAGTCCGTGCCACACGACCTGGCTCTCAATGGCATAGTAGTCGCTGGGAAATGGTCTCCACTCGAGGATAATCTTGTGCCTCTTGCCGGCGGGCTTGTAGAAGCTGGCCATCATGAGGTGGAGGTTGACGGTGAGGGTGTTCATGATGACAATCTCGTGCGGCGAGGCGCCCACAATGTCGGCCGATTGCCTGGCACACTGCTCGGCCATGTCCTGCCACTGCGTCAGGGGCGAATTTCCCAAGTTGGTGAAGTGTCCGTTGACCCCAATGGACGCCCACGTCTCCATCTGGGCCGTGACGTACTCGCGGACGGCCTTGGGCTGGGCGCCGAGCGAGTTGCCGACAAAGTACAGGCAGGGCGTTGTGGCGGGCCCATTCGTGCCATTGTGCGTAGTGATTTGGTCTGCTACTTAGTGAGTGTTTCTTTGTGTGTGTGTGTGTGTGTGTGTGTGTTCATGTGTCTTGGGAGGAGGCACCGTTGTGCTTCAGCCTCGGTGAAGATGAGAGAGGGAAATGAGAAGAAGACGAAAAAAAAAAAAAAAAAAAAAAAAAGTAAAAAAAAATAAACCCGGAAACGAGCCGTCCAGAGCCTTCTTCTCCAGCGACGCCTTGCTCGGCAGCACAAACTCGTCACGGAGATGCCGCAACCGGTCCTGGTCATCCAGCCTCCGAGCAAAGGCAAGCGTGCCAGCATCCTGGGGAAACCCGGCACTGGCGCCGCTCCGCAGCCGCTCAACGAATGCCGTCAAGTCGTCCATGACGGGGATTCCAACAGAAACAGGAGTGGAGGCAAAAAACAAGGCCCTTTTCAGACACCCCCCAAAAAAAAGGAGAAAAGAGAAAAGCTTGAGGCTACAGGATATTTTCAGAATGCACAAGCAACAAAAGGCCTGGTGTTTTTCTGCAGGCCCCACCAGTCGCAGTCTTGACGTAACGCGGGTGTAACAAGATACTCGTACAACACAGATAAACTCAACATGCAGGAAGCACCCGACCAGTTGCGTGCGTGCCTGCCCGGATTTTGATCCGAACTTTCCGTCTTCCGCACGGGTCACCTGACGCTAATAGAGTGAAACAGCTGGCCAATGGGGAGCCCGGCTCGGCTCCTTGCGGCTGAGCCGGCCACTTTCGGATGGACAGGCATGCGGAAAGCGGAATGCGGAAATTTGTTTTGGGAACCCCGATGTGGAATTTTAAACTTTTCTTTCCGTTTTTTTTTTTTTTTTTTTTTTTTTTTTGTCAACGGAGCGGAAGACTCTGCACCAGCCAACGGGTCCGTAACCAACCACGTGTCTCATTTGGAAGAATAAAGCCGTTGGCCGCTCCCTCCGTTCTTCTTTGCTTTCCAGCTTGCAACCAAAGAAGCTTGGTGAATTGGGGATAATGACAAGAGTAATGGTATCGCAGGGCGTTTTGCCCGAGAATAAAATGAAACGCCATGCCACACCAGGTCTTCCCGCTCCCCCTTATCTTGTTCCTCTTCTTTATTATAGTAATATCATATTATATTCATATTGTACTGTATCAATCTACGTGTATTCAAATCATGGTCATCAATGCAATATACATATATGCATCCATACATTTCCCTTTTTATAGACACAATCCCTTACCTCTTCCACTCTTGTTCGTCTTGCCTGTCTGCCAGACATGGTTCTGGAAATCTCATCTCATCGTCTATTACCCATCATGTCGTGCCGTCGACCTGGCAGCAGAGATGGACATGTTTCCCCAAGCCGGCACCACGCAACGCGCTCCCACGCCATCAATGGGAAGCCAGGCACAGACGACGACGACGACGACGACAACGACGACGACAACGACGACCACAACGACGACCACAACGACGACCACAACGACGACCACAACGACGACCACAACGACAACGACGACGACGACGAGGACAAGGAGCTCCCCCTCTTTGAGCTCGAAAACCTCGACCTCAGCGCCTTTGGCATCACCCAGAATGCCTTTCTCCCCGCGACAAGTCCCCCGACATGCCTCTCAGATCCGTACTACGCCCCCTGGGAACTCATCGCGCAGCACCTCCCCTCTCTAATCGAGAGCAACCGCATTCGCGACTCCGTCCGCCAGCTGCCCCTCCTGTCGACAAACCTCCTGCAGTCGGATGCAGAATGGCGACGGGCCTATGTCATCCTCGCCTTCATAACACATGCATATGTATGGGGCGGCGATGACCCCGAGCCATTCGAGTCAAAACCTTTTCACCTCTTCCGCCCCCATCTCTCTTCCCCGTTCCCCCCTTTTGTTTCTTCCTCGCCTGCAATTTATTTCTTTCCCCATTCTCATCAACCAACATCATGTTACCAAAAAAAAAAAAGAAAAAGAAAAAGAAAAGAAAGAAAGAAAAGAAAGAAAGAAAGAAAGAAAGAAAGAAAGAAAGAAAGAAAGAAAGAAAAGGCAAAAACTATTCTGATCAATACTTCCCGTAGATCCTCCCGCCCCAAATCACACGCCCCTTCCTCAAAGCATCCTCCCACCTCGAGCTCCCCCCCGCACTCACCTACGCAGCCGCCAACCTCTGGAACTTCTCCTCCCCAACCCAAGACTTCACCGACCCCACCGCGCTCACCCTCCCCCTCTCCTTCACAGGCACCCCCTCGGAGTCGTGGTTCCTCCTCCTCAGCGTCTCCATGGAGGCCCGCGCCGCGGCCATCCTCCCGACCATGCTCTCCGCCCTGCAGCAGGCCGTCCCGCGGCGCGACTACGACGCGATTGCGTCCGCGCTCGGCCATCTGCGCGCCTGCATAGACGGCGTCGCCGCCCTGCTCGACCGCATGGGCGAGCGGTGCGACCCCATGGTCTTCTACCACCGCATCAGGCCCTTCCTTGCCGGCAGCAAGAACATGGCGGGGGCGGGCCTCCCCCGCGGCGTCTTCTACGACGAAGGAGCCGTCGAGGGCGCCGGGCCCTCCCGTCGGCGAGGTTCATGGCGGCAGTACGCCGGCGGGAGCAACGGCCAGAGCTCCCTCGTTCAGTTCTTCGACCTTGTCCTCGGCGTGGTGCTCCCTCGGCGTGGAGCACCACGCCGGCAGCGGCAGCGGCAACCCCGAGCAGAGCTTCCACGCCCAGGCGAGGGAGCACATGCCCGGCCCCCATCGGCGCTTCCTCGCCCACGTCGCCCGCATGGGGAGCATCCGCGCGCTGGCCCTCGAGGAGCCCTCCTCGCCGGCGCAGCACCGCCTGCGTGCCGCGTATGCCGCCGCCGCGGACGCCCTGCGCGCCTTCCGCGACCGCCACATCAAGATCGTCACGAGGTACATTGTTTTGCCGTCGAGGATGCCCTGGGTTGGCGGCCCGCGCAAGAACCTGACCAGTTCTTCTTCGCTGCCGAAGCGGGAGGATGGCCTGGTGGGGACGGGCGGCACGCGGTTGATTCCGTTTTTGCGCGCCTCGAGAGATGAGACGAGGCGGGCGGGGAGGCTGGAGAGGTGACGGGGGCCGGGTGGACTTGAGCTCCTGCATTTTTTTTTCCTTGGGGAGTCGAATTAGATGTCTGGGTCTCCTTTTGCTGGGGGGTAACTCCTTGACATGGGACTTGCGATTCACGCAGTACACGAGAGGGTGGCATTCAAGACGGCATTCTAGAGCCCTTTTACTACGACGCGCTGCTACGTACATGCTTGGACTTTTTTTTTTTTTCTTTTTCCCGGCATACACTGCATTTACTTGGGGAGTGAGTACAAGGGAGGTGGAAGCTGGAAAATATCCCCTTCTTTGCAACGATTGGTAAAAATCATAGGCTACACTACATCAGGGGGCAGGCGGGACGCCGTCCTCATCATTCTTCTTTTAATAAACCATTTTTATTAATCATGCGTCAAATGTCCTGTGCGCTACATCGGCACGCAGAAAGCCATGCTTACAAACTTCGCTTCGCAACAAAAATCGCTTTACTACAAGCCATTTTTTTCAAGCAACTCATTGCTCGTTTCGTGCCGTCGTACTCGCTCTGTTGCCCAAGAACCTCTCCCCCGGCCGGCGGTGCATGGTCCAGCCCTCCTCAACCGTCTCCCCCGGCATGATCAGCGTATTCTCCAGCAGACAACTGTCATTCTCCATGACGGAGCCCATCATGATAGTACTGTTGGACCGGAGCACGCACCGGTCGCCAATCTTGATCCTGTCCAACTGCACGCTGTTCCCCCTCCTCTCTAGATGCGAAACAATGGCCACGTTGTCAATCACCACGCCATCGCCCATCTCGATGAGGTCCGGTTCCGTAAGCATGAGACTGGGGTTGCCGCTGGCAAACAGCGCGCAATCCGCCCCAATCTTGGCACCCAGCGCTCGGTAGTATAAGACGAGCCAGTGCGTACCCGTCAACAAGCTGATGATGCCACCTCTATCGACGTAGCAGTGCTGGATGAGCTTCTCCACCGCAATGAGAATCTGCCATCGCTGTCTGTATGACGACTTGTCCCAGTCGTATACGCCAGGCTTGAACTGTCCTATAAGGACTTTATTTTTCATGAAGAGGATGAAGCCAATGGCCATGAGCGCTGCGACGAGGGTCAAGAAAATGGTACTGACAGTGTTGAGAAGGTACAAGACAAGGGGGTCGTACTTGGGTGCCAAGTGCATGAAATGCGTGGCGAAGATCCATGACGCCAACTTCATGGACGACAGCGCCGGAACATTCCAGTAGACCTCTGTCAAGGGGGTCATCAACATGGAAATTACAAGCGTCGTCGTGGGAGACGACAAAAGGTACCGCACCTGCTTGAGGAGCTGCGCCATGCGAGATGGGTGGCTACGCCGAGATGCCGATCCATTGCCCTGTTGAGACTCGGACCTGTTCTCGACCGCCTGTCCGTGTGGTTGTTGGCATTGGCCATGGCCACTGGGTTTCTCCGTTTGAGGGGCAAGACGACCGACATCAGAAGGCGTCATGTCACCGTTTTCCCGATCATGTCCGCGGCTGGCCTCGACTTGTTCTGCCGGTGAGGGTTGCGCCGGGCCTTCCCACAGCCGGTATGCCAGACTGTCAGAGTGCGCCGCATCACCGTTTCGACAGCCAACAAAGTTCTGGCCAGCAGGATACTCCCTGCCTCGCCGTGTGAGGGATGCAAAGCCAATCATTGTCCTCTCGCCTACCGTGACGCCGGGAAGTATGCAACAATGGTCTCCAAGCACGGCCTCGTCTCGAATGGTGATGAGCCCCGAACCATGTTCGTCCGAGGTCAGCAACTGGCAGTTGGAGCCGACAGTGACATCATTTCCCACGTCCAAGAGGTGATAATCGGATATGGATGGACCCGTGTTTGGCCAGCAAACTCGCTTCTCTATCTTGGCACCCAACGACCGCAGTATGACAGACCGCGCTTCGTGATGTCGTCCCAGCAGCTCGTTCATTTCGACGAGCTGGACTTCGGGGTACAACGATTTCATCGCTGATAACCTCCACAGCGGAAAGCCGCCTCTGGCCTGCGAGGGATCGGTTGGCAGGTCGCCCCAGAGGAGAATGCACAAGAACCGGAACATGACTGCGAACCCCCAAAAAAGCAGCGGAGTGATGAGAACCCTGCCCATGACCGCGACGTAATGGTATGCGACGGCCGGGTTCCCCTGAAACCAGTCAATGATGACTCGAAGTGGTGTGCTGCTACCGGCTGGCTCCTTGTATTGCACGGGAATTTGTGCGCTGAGCCAGGGGGTGAGTGAAACGACCCAGCCGAGTCCGTATATGGGACAGGTAAGGAGCACAAAGAACAACCAGTGCGGCTCTTGAATAGGGGGGCCGGTCGTGGCGTCATCGTCTGACGACGGGCCGGCCTCTGAATCTCGCTGCTCCTAGCTCGACGAGTTTGCTCCCAAGCAACGGCCAGGCGGCACGTCAGTGCCAGGTGCCACGATGGAGGAGACACCAACTGATGCACCTTGCCCAATGACAATGGGCGCCAGGTACATGGTCGAGTTCCTCTCGGCGCCGAATGGACGACACTCGCACTTGGTCAAGCTGGCTCCATCGCCAATTTCAAGCAGATCCCACTCGCCGAGGACAACACGATCCATCTTGACGCGTTTGCCAATCTTGGCGCCCATCATTCGACAGTACAATCTCCTTGCCCGGTAATTGAGATCGAAGAAGCCCATACCGCATAAGCTGGTAATCTTCTGTACCATCCACCAACGAGTGTGATACGTCCCCCACATGGCATATTCGCCTTTTTTGTATTTCCCGATGATGATCCATTTCATGGCAATACCAATAAGGGGGAACAAGAGTGTGACGGAAGCCCACGCGCCAAAAATGGACAAGACCAGGTTGGAAAGTCGCCCCGGCAAAACGCTGTTGACCTCCCAGAACCTGGTCCTGCTCAGTATGTACAGCTGAATCGTCCACTGCGCCGATCGTCGAAGCGGATAGAATATGACCAAAGGCAGTAGCTGCAGCAGCATGAGCCACCATTGCTTGGATCTGTGCAGCTGTGCAGCGACATTTCTAGTGCCCACCTCCTCGTCTTGCGCCTGTGTCTCCTCGTCCTGCGGTGTACCCTCTGGCGCGTGTGTGTCCTCGTCCTGCGCGTGTGTGTCCTCGTCTTGGGCCTGTGTTTCCTCGTCGTGCGTATCCGTCTCCTCGTTCCACGTGCGTGGCTCTATATCTCGCATGCATATCTCTTCGACTTGGGTGCGTGTCTCCTCGCCTCGGGCATTCTTGCTGGCGTTCTGCATGATTGAGGCTCGACGGACCTAGCTATAGGTTCGACCGTGGCGTCTTGCCAGCACGTATGTGTAAAGATGAATGTTGCATCCAGCCCGCAACGGCCGCGTTGACTTGTCAGGATGATGTAAATTGCCCCCAGAGCGTGTGGAAGCTTTGTTGCGGCCGGGTGTCTTTCCTCGTGTCACAGGCAAGAGCGGCCGCAGATGCACCTGCCACTTCTACCTTGATGGTCTGACTACGTATGCGACGTATTGGCAGGAGACCTCCAACAGTCTCTCCCTCATTTCTTGCAGCTCAACATCATTTAAAGAGTCATTCTGATTTTCGGATAGCCTGTTAGACGATGTGGATATCGTCTGGTACCATGTATCCGTAAGTCAAGATGGTCATGAACCAGCGGATGCGTTCCTCCAACTTACTTGTGAATCAATCAAAGGCATTCGAGAGCACCCTCTGGCGCAATAAAACGCTCCAGAGCTACCATCTTGTACGTTGTCATGGAGGCGAACTCGGAAGCTGCCGGGTACGGTGGAATTGAGAATGTAGCTGAGCGCGTCGGGGTATACTTGACATGGACGGCAATCTTATCGTCTCCATGAACAAATTGTCCTCAGGGTATTCAGCCTCCCAGTTCCTGGCCAAACGAGTTGTGTCGCTTGATGGCGCCTTGGGGTTGAGTTGAGTCGCTGCTCAAATCGTGTGCAGACGGGCTTTCCGTTCCTCATCAAGAGAGAATCCGTGTATGAGCATTGGCCATTTCACTCCGTCTAGACTCACCAGAACCAAGGCACCCTGTAGTGTTCAAAGACCTACAGGTACTTTTTGGTCCGGCGGCAAGCATGACAGCCACGTCTAATACGAGAATATCGTGCAAGCTCGGGATACAAGAACCTGTGCACCGCGACGAGAAATCGGCAATTTCTCCATTGGTGTTGCATGCTGGATCTAGGACAGAGATGGACTCATTGACGCCTCGAAATCTTGCCGCTACGCGAAGATAGGAATTGTGTGCAGACAAGAAGCAGGGGATGGCGAGAAGCTAAATTCGCAGCCACGCGCCGTCCGTCCCACCCCTCGACTGTGAACCCGTCGCGTCTGCGGAACCTAGCAAACCTGATATAAAAAAAAAGCCGTGCCGAGAAACTCGACTGTTGCCCCCGCCGCGGCCCCAACCGCGAGCTTGTAGTCCTGCACCACGACCAGGGCGCAGTCCTTGTGGTTGGGGAGGGCGCCCGTGACGTTGGTCACAAACCCGGCGACGTTGACGTAGGCGCGGGCTTTGATGCCGGCCGCGAGCTCGAGCGAGCGGCTTATTCGTTTGGGTTATATTTCCTATGTATCGCGGCGTTGTTGATTTTTCGTTATTTGTTGATTTTTACGGGTTTATTGTGCATTTTTGGAGCGATTCCTCTTTTTCAACAAAGAGAGAATTTGCGAGTGTTGGAATCGCTCGTCTGGATGATGGAAGGGATACACAACAGTGACTGGGAATTGTGGGTCATACGCACGATGCGCGTGCCCTGATTGGCTGGATCACTTGTCATGTGACCTAGGGCAGTACTGTGGCCACAACACCACAACTTCTGCATCGTCCCCCTCTTTTCCCTCTTTTAGAAGATATAGATAATTAGACCTTTGTTACCCCCCCCCCACGTTATTGCTGCAGCATATCGTACCCTGTGATCCCAACAGAAATAAAAAAGAGTAGCAGAAAAACAAAGTGTATAGCTTCCCCTCTGGCATACAGACGAGGTCGAATGTGCGACAAGACTGCATTCAAAGCACCGACCATGAAAGAGCAACAACTCCCAGGACCAACACCGAACGACAGCCTCACCTATCCATTTCTAGCCAGACGTGTACCGCCCAACGGCGTTGTTTGATGGAAAACGCCTGCATGTTGGTCGAGAAAGACGTCGACGGGCGAAACCAACACGCGTGTAAGATGAGTGCGAGACGAGGCTGCGGGGGGTAAGTGAGAGGGCGCGGGCGACCTCGCTGTGATGGATGGCGCAGAAGCAGGCTTGAATGCTCTTGTGTGTGTGTGTGTGTGTGTGTGTGTGTGTTTGGTTTTTGTAGTTCTTTTCCTATTCTTTCTTTTCTTTCTTTTATATTCTTTTACTTTT
>AFQZ01000721.1:0-26302 GCA_000222935.2 Aciculosporium take MAFF-241224 | reverse complement strand
GGATGGATGGATGGATGGATGGATGGATGGATGGATGGATGGGATGGATGGATGGATGGGATGGATGGATGGATGGGATGGATGGATGGATGGGATGGATGGATGGATGGGATGGATGGATGGATGGGATGGATGGAAGGATGGATGGGTGGATGGATGGATGGAGGGATGGGTGGATTGGATGGAGCAAGGCTGGGCAGAAATCCCGATATTGCGAGTCGTTGGCGCTGCTTCATTCAGCAGAGAGGGAATCAGGCATGTTCCGACCACCTGCAGCAGAAGCGGCGCCAACGTCGGGTACCTACGATTTGCATGTGCACATCTGCCGCATGCAAGTACCTACCTGTGCTGGCAGGTAAAAGCGGATGCAACGCCCGCCACGTCTTCCTCCTTCCGTCGTCGACCCCATCCACGCACCACGCACCACGCACAAACGCACCACGCACAAACGCCCTTGCCATTGTTCCAACAAGCCTTCTCTTCAGGGCCGTGGACGTCGGACCTGCGCTGGATTGCGATTAGGCGGTAAACTTCTTCCATAGCATTGTTGAGCGACGCCGTGTGCCTAATCCCACATGATGACAACCATGATTGTATCCGTTGTTCAGCAATTCCAACGCCGCCTTCGATCGGCCGCTCTACTGTACTGTGCCCAGCGACCGTGTGCCGCATTAACCGATCGAATGACTAGGGCGTCAGCCACCTGAAGAAATAAAACAGGGACTGGTATGTAGGGCCCGAAGACGAGTCATCCGATCAGTCTTGCACGCAATTCGTACTTGGGTAAGCATGAATGGATCCATGCGTGTAAACAACTGTTGCTGCGCCTCCTCGCTCCGCCCTGTGGCGTTTTTCACCAGCCGCTCTCCTACAATACATATGTACATGCAGCAGACCTACCAATTGCTGATGCCCCCCTGAAAGGCGCTTCTGTCAAGCACAATCGGCTTGCTGGTTACAGAGAACACCCGTGCCCTCGAAATAGGCCTCTTTGCTGGCTGCGTCGCATATGCTCAGAAGCTGGTCCTTCCGAGGAAGCACACAGTGATGGAAGCAAAGTCCACGCACGCGCTACGGCCCGAGCTTGTTCCGCTGCCCCGTGATTGACCAATCACCCGCCCCGACTTGCGTCCGGCCATTATGTCCAAAGTGTCCTCAAGGTTTCGAAATCGCTGCACACGCCATTTACGAGCGCGCTCTCCGATCGGCTCGATGGCTGCGGCGGAATGATCAGGACTGCAAAGACAGGTCACCCATCCACCCCCCCCCCCCTTTGCATGTCCCAGCGAGCCCCGCTGGCAGAGGCACCATGAACGATTTCGAAAAGCGCCTCGATGAGGACAACTTTGGCGCAAGGGGCAACATCGTCAGCGCGTTCGATGCTTTCCGTACGTTCATCGCTCTGTCCCCGCCCCCAACCAATACATAAAAAGGTGGCTCGGTGAAGCCGGGAGAACAGACTAACTGACGCGAAGTGACAAATCGGCACAGCGAAATCGAAACCGCAATACGTGACGAGAACCGAGGGCGGCGGAAAATGGACCGTCGCCATGGTCGTCGTCTCGCTCTTCTTGCTCTGGTCCGAGCTGGCACAATGGTGGCGCGGGACCGAATCGCACACGTTTGCCGTCGAAAAGGGCATCCTGCGCCTGATGCCCATCAACTTGGACCTCGTGGTCCTGATGAAATGCGGTGACTTGCACGTCAACGTCCAGGATGCCGCCGGCGACCTCATCCTGGCCGGCAGCAAGCTGCACAAGGACGAGACAAGCTGGGCGCAATGGGTGAGCCAAAAGGGCGTCCACAGGCTGGGCAAGGACCGCGAGGGCCGCGTCATCACTGGTGCAGGCTGGCACGACGAGGGTTTCGGCGAAGAACACATTCACGACATCGTGGCGCTGGGCATGAAACACACCAAATGGCCCAAGACGCCCAAGGTCCGCGGCCCGCCCGACAGCTGCCGGATCTACGGAAGCTTGGACTTGAACAAGGTCCAGGGCGACTTTCACATCACGGCTAGAGGTCATGGCTATCGCGGCATGGGTAGCCACTTGGATCACGGCTGTACGTTTTTTTCTTCCGCCGGGCGCTCCTCGCCATGCTTATGAGACGTTCTTTTCAGGAAATACGGCACTGACCTTGAACCAAAAAAAAAAAAAATTTTAACTCGCAGCGTTCAACTTCTCCCACATCATCAACGAGCTGTCCTTTGGCTCTTACTACCCCTCCCTCGTCAACCCGCTCGACCGCACCATCAACATGGCCGACGAAAACTTTTACAAATTCCAATACTTCGTCTCCGTCGTGCCGACGGTGTACAGCGCCGGCTCCGACTCGATTGCCACGAACCAGTATGCCGTCACTGAGCAGAGCAAGGCCGTGAACCAGTACGTGGTGCCGGGCGTGTTTGTCAAGTACGACATTGAGCCCATCCTGCTGTCCGTGGTGGAGACCCGCGACGGTTTCTTCAAATTCTGCTTCAAGCTCATCAATGTGCTTTCGGGGGTGCTTGTTGCGGGCCACTGGGGCTTCACCTTGAGCGAGTGGTTCCGCGAGGTGCTGGGCAGGAGGAGGCGGCAGAGTGGTGGGGAGGGTTTCCTGGGCACGAAGAATGGGTATGACGGGTGAGGGATCTGAGAGGGGAAGAGATGGTGAAGAGGAGGAGTGCGAGAGGAGGGAGAAGGACAGGGCATTGCGTAGACAAGGGGGAATTTTTGTATTTCGAGGTGATGGCGTTGAGAAGCATCTAGATAGGGCGCATATTCGTCATTGTTCTGGAGCATGGATTTGTCCATGTCGTCTGTCAATCGGACCATGTTACTGTCGTTTTCCTTCAGACCGAACCAAGTATTCTTGATGTGGCAAATCGGGTCAAAGTCATTGTCAAGCGGCGAATCGTATTTCTTTATTTTTTCTTCTTCTTTTCTCCGTTTCTCCTTTTCTCCTTTTCTCCTTTTCTTCTTTTCTGTGTCTTCTTGCTTTTTTATCATTTCCTTTTTTGTCATTTCCTTTTTTGTCATTTTCTGTCTTTGCTTTTCTTTCTTTTGTTCTTTTCTTTTTTTGCCCCACCAGTTCTATAGAGTATGAACACTTCAAACAGACACCATCTTCGCGGCCAGACACCGTCTTCGCAGCAGACATACCATTTTCGCAGGCCAAGCAACACAGCGCCCCCTCGAGCCAGTCGCCTTGGCCGTAAGGAAAAGTGACGCTTCGTGTCAAGGAAGCACCCGCAAAGTTCGCACAGTCGTGGTACAGGGTAGCTTGATTTCGGGCCTCGGGTGTCGAGGCCTTCGCAGGGAAAAAGGCCGTCCCGAGACGTGGAGGACCATACGATGGATAGCCACGTGGGTTGTCGATGGTCATTTTCCGTGTCAAGAAGTATGGGGCCATATGAGCTTCTTTCGGGTGTGTCTAGACCCGTTATAAGATAGTCAGCATGGAGAAAACGTGGTTTTCACAGGTTTCCATGGTTCTCTGGTTTGGGCACGACCAGGCTCAAGGTGACTGCACGGTATACTATCTGATGGATTTACGAGACAGGATAGAGAAGGCTAGAAAAATAAAATAGAAAAGTAAACGAAATAAATCTGCTCTAGGTACGACTAGATTCAGGTCACTGCGCGGTTCGCCATCTGATTCTTCCGTGACACGGGATGGATCTTCCCCCTGAAAAAAGAAAAAAAAAAAAAAAAAAAGAACACGAAAATGAAAGTGTTAGAAGCGTGATGCCTTGTTACCGTTCTTGGAGCATTCTTGTACAGGGATTATGAAAAGAAAAGATCATAAAAATCAAATCAACTTCTAGACATAATCTATTGCTTTAGACAATATATTCCCGCAGAAAGCACAAGGCAAGTCAGGCAAAAGTTTCCCAAAGGACTGGGTCTTCAAATCTGAGCGGATAACTGCTGAGATGCACGAGGAGAAGACCTTACCGTCCGTTTGGGTCTGGCTGTGAGCGGAATACGTGAGTGAGCGGTCCTTGCGCCATGGACCTCTGTTCTGTTGCTGACGAGGCTGGAGACTTGGCAATGGGGAAAAGCAGAGTCCGGGATGTCGATGACACGGCGAGGCGAACTCGTGAGTTGTATCGCCGGGTGCGAGCATGGACACCCGCACCTGAGAGTCATGGCAGCACGGATGCCGGTCTGCGGCACCTCGAGGAGGCGGCATCCCGCGCGGCGACTCATGCCCTTCCATCATGGCGTCTGCCGGGTGGGGAGTAGAGCCGTGGGAGGGAGGTGCCCTGGATCTCTCTCGGTGACGCGTCATGGGGAGCGGTTGTTCGTGGCAAGGCATGAGGAGGGAGGGATTCGAAACCGGAGAGTTGACGTGCTGCGAGAGATGTGCAGCGAATGGATGCCGGCTTCGGATGAAGTCGGGCAGGGCCCTCACAAGGATCTACAGTTTCGTAGCCGTGCCCGGACAATGTACGGGATGGATGAACGTCAACGGAGACACCTTGCTTGGGTGTTGCGCGTTCTCGCGGCAGATGCGAGGGGCAGGCCGATGGTTGTCTTGGAGTGCATGCTGTGCTTCTCATGGAATGAATGCCCTTGTTACGTTCTCTTGTACGAGGACTTGTGTCGGGATAATGAGATTTGCTGTGTGGTGCTTCTGGACATGCTATTTCATGTTGATCCCTTCCTTCCTTCTTTTCTCTCTTTACTTTTGACATGTTCATGGGATGCTGAGCTCGCCATGGGCAGTTCCCCCTTTGGGTGTGCCCAGGTGAAAAACGTGGACTGACTGGCAGTTTGCGTCTGGAGAAATAGGGTTCCGGCGTGCACCAAAATTGAAATGGCAAAGGTCGTGCAGTGCCCGGGCGAAGAGCAACGTCTGACTCGGCATGCTGAAGCGGTGATGGTCCACAGCGCTTCTGCTCCCGACCACGCGAGGCAAGTCTGTCCCGTAGCCGCCCGCATCGTGTCCCTGTCCCGCGTCTCGTCCAGAAACTCTACAACATGCCGCGTATACTCTAAAGAGGGAGAAACGACGCGTACGGAGCACAAGCTCCATGTGATGTGACTCCCTCGGCAAGCGGCACCAGCCTTGAAACAACTCGTGTATTGGCAGCAAACGTTGACTCGATGCATAGAGACGGCGGAATCCTGGCTGTCCTGATCCTGGGTGTCACGCCACGGGCACATGGAAGGGGCGATGCTGGGAAGGCTGGCACTAAAGCTACCTAGAGGATAAAGCACAGCACAGTCAACACGGCACTTGACGAGATGCTGTTGATAATAATGTTCTTGCACACCAAGGCACGGCAGGCTCACTGTGGACATACGCAGCTTGCGAATGCACGTGTGCCATTCCTCCTATTTATGGCTTTGAAACAAAAAGGAGAAGCAGAAAAGAGAGGAGGAATGATAGCAGATCGAATCCAGTCTCTGACCACGTTGGCAAGCATCAGATCGCTCACCACGTTTTGGCAAACGGGATTTGCCCAAGAAGAGGACTTCCTTACCTCTATTCGGCGTATAAGTCGTCTGATGCTCGCCGTGGCTGATGACACGGCAGCTGGTTCTAGGCACATCGCATATTCAGCATTGCCTTTTACCATTCCTAAAGTAAAGCGTGGGAGGGCCAAATCTCGCCCATCACTGACGAAACGCTATCCAATATACCACATGACCCTTGACGGTCATAGCGTGCGACTTATACCCCAACACGGTTTGATTTCCGACGTACATGGTTTCCACACGCTTCCGCTTTACTCTTCGGCCCGGGAAGTCGGAGAGCGCTGACTGTTTTCTCGCCATGATAGCTACTCTGTCGAGTACGCAGTTGCCGGTAAGCTCTCGCCAAGGTCTTGATATTGATCGCATTGTTCACCGTAAGGCTTTGGACTTTGATCCACGTTCAGGGACTGAATCAGGGTATCGCCCATTGCCTATTCCCGTCGGCGCCGGGGAGACCCCGGAACGGCATGTAGAAGGGTGAAACAAGATTAGTGTTTCAGACGTAGGATATGCTTTGAAACGAGCGTAGGTCATGCTTTTTTTTTTAGATGGACATATCAAAAAAAGTGTATGCCTTGGAGGGGAACGTCGAGTCAGACACAACCACGATATCGGAGTTGGCCGCCACAAGACGGCGCCGCACGCCTAACCACACAGATTGTCTGCATCCCATTGATGGGATCCGCAATCTCGATCTCTTGGCGTGTTTAAGGCGGCACTTCCACCATTGGCCTTCTCCCGCCGACTTTGCCACGGTTCAGACGTTTGCCGCACTTGATGGTCTCACCAGAAAGTGCAGTGACTTTGGTGAAGAATGATGATGATGAATGAAGTAAAATAAAATCAAAATCGTAAAAGAGGAAATGCTTTCGAGGACGGAAGACCCGGCCCGCCTCCTCTTCCTCCACGGTATCCTATTTGTCTACAACATGTTGCATGGGCCGGCAGATACGAAATAGAGGAATGGATGAGGCTTATGCTGTCTCGTGGGATCTTCGGAGTCAATGGTTGGACCGAAATCAGAGAGCCAGCTTGTCATTGGCGTTGAATTCCGTGTTGCGAATTGCGTCATGTCCAGGCGGGAGGGACACGTCACGTCCTAGCGAGGGAAGTACGCCATCTTTTCTTTGGAAAAGGACAAGACGGCAGACGGGCACATCCTCATCGTGTTCCCATTCTGCTGTATCCTACATGTTGGTGTTGAGGAGACAGGCTGCGTGGCCCCCTTTCGAAGTTGCCACCCAGATCGAGAACTGGGTAGAGATCTTTCGTGTTGCCGATTCGGATCGAGAATAGAGAGAGGTCAAAAAATGAAGTTACTTTGGGATCCAGGGGAGAGGAATATTGAGACTGTGCTAGGAATCGGTATCTGGGGACGCGTTTTTGGACTTTGCCCGGTCTGGGTATGGTCCGGAGTGGCTTCTTGCCAGGCTCTTGTGCCAGGGCTTGGATTGTGAGAGAATCTTGGCAGAGGCGAGCCAGTTGGCATGCCAAGGGCAGGGCGTTTGCTGAAACGACGAGCACCTGACCTGTGGCGTCACTATACGTCTTTAAATCGTTGCCGGAACGAGCATGGTTGATTCTAACGTCGGGAGGGACAGCATATCGAAATAGGACGTGCAATATGGGTGCAAAGCAAACGTTTCTATTTGTCTACAAACAGCACATATGAGCTTCGAAATCAGATGTTGCGACAGGACGTGCAATACAAGGAAAACAGACGCTTACATTGGTTGAAAATCAGTACACAAGAGCTTGTAGATGATGTATTGCAAGGACGTGCAACTATAGGGGCAAGACAAATGTTGTCAACTGTTGAGAATCAGTAACAAGGGCATATCATGCAGGATTATCCTCGATCCTGTCTCGAGCTAGTGAACCAGGTAGCAGCCCATGACATGACGAGAATAACTGACATGTTCCCCGCCAAGGAAGAACTCCCTCATCGGTGCACCGTGGACCAAACATCCATGACTGCACTTGAACTGCTTGCCATTCTCATCATGGCTTCTTCAGCACGTCCGGATCGCGAATCCCGGCGCCGCCACATCCCGCAATAGGGCAACACCATATCATTTCCCTTGGCCGCTCCTATATTTATCCTGAATGACAATGCACATCTTTCGTTGCTCTAAAAAGAGAAACAAAGCTCGAGAATGAAATATATTACAATATATATATTTATATAGATATATAGATATATATATGCGGTCAACGTACTCGTGAGTCAGATGTGGATTTCGTGTGACGGAGGCTTGTGATTTGCCCTGTTTTGATAGTTAGGTTGCTTGTTGTGTGGTTTTTTTTGGTTATATTCTTTTAATAAGGAAGAGAGGTTCTAGATGGCTAGCGAGCGCGGAGCGCGCTCTTCCATGTCATACCTATATTTCAGGAGACAGAAGCCACAGAACATGGAGACCGGAAGGACTAGACGGGTTGAAGAGCCGTGCCTCGCTTCGCAGGTAAGCTGCGGCCTAGCAGCGCACATATTATATACGTAAGGGCATAGAGCTGGCAAGAGATGGAGAGGCAGGTCAAATATTACCATCACATCACTACACCTACCTACAGCGATCTGGTAGCGAGATATCTGTATTATGCCTTCACTCCACTAGCAGACCTCCAACCGTGGCGATATATAAGTCTCTGCCCGCACTGAGTCGGGTGGCAAAGGCTACTGCAAGGTAACCCTAGATTATACATAACTGGCTTGTAATTTAGTAAACTTTATTTTTTTAAATATTGATATAGTCTTTTTATATAATTTACCATAGTTTTTTTTAGTATAGATATTACTAGCGTTATAGAAACAACTGCATGGTTTCTATTCCAATTCCAATTGACCATACAAACAGGTCAAAAGAGGGATGCACATCCCTTGTGGGTGTGCTGTGCAATTTTGCCTTGTATGTCTTGAATCATCAACAGTTTCCAATTCACATCGGGTGGGATGGGACACACCCTAAAAAGTGAAAGAAATCAATATATATACATATACCTGTCCATCCATAATTCGTACTCCGTAAACATCTTCGTCTTGCGTATCTCTTCCATGGATAGGCAACTTGAATTGATACTCTGCTCGTACAACCACCCTCCTGTCTAATCGTCCGCGAAGTGCACCACGCACTGCCCCCCCTGGTGACGTCTGTCGCAGCAGCACCCCCACGATTATACCTCAACCAGGCGGTGCAGCCATATGCCGTACCCAGGGACTGGCATTATTCGGCGGCGGCCAACATGGTTGAACCCGGTCCGGCGGTCTGAGGCCGACAAGAGGCCGGGTGTAACTTGGGAGCCGGACATGCACGGAAAAACGAGAAAAAAAAAAAAAGAAAAGAACAAAAAGAAAAGACAGGGGAACAAGCATGTGGCGTCCAGGCATGCATGGTTCAGGCCCCGAGCGGATGTAGTTGGTTAGCAGCGAACCCAAACCGCAGCCTCGGACGCGTCGATGACTTCCTGAGAGAGCCCGAGATATAATACAATACGGAAGCGTGTGTGTGTCCTAGCGCCGTCCTCGAGCCGCTTGACAGGGACAGGGGAGAAATGATCCAATCATAGCTACGACAAGGAAAAAAAAAAAAAAAAAAGGTCCTTTACGGTCTCGACCCTCCATCGTGTCTTTGCTTCTCGTGAGGCCATGTGCTTCTCAGGGAATTCTTTGCCGACGGAGTCGGATCGATAGTCCGTCTAGTCGCGTCCTCTATTACGCGTCCAGACAGGCCAGACGTTCTACGGCGGCCGTTTCCGTAACGTAACGGATGGAGCACCCCGTTGCGCTAGTACCGATAGGAAGACCTGTTTCAGATGCGTTTCACGTGCTTGTAGTCATGTCCAAGTTGACGCCGCGAGCGTGCCCGGCCGTCATCATGCCCGCGTGAGACTTGGACTTGGCATTCGTGGGTGAAAACAGTGGCGTCCTTTTTTTCTGGTTTTTTTTTTCTTCTGAAAAAGTGCCGCGCCATGAGATGGAATCCCTTGGCTTTTCCCTCCACCCCTCCAGCCGTGCATGTCTCACAGTCCTTGGTTCTTCCTCGGTCGACGCCGAGGTGGATGGCGAAAGAAAAGATGACGCTGATGGCAAGGAGGTGCTTCCTGTATGAAGGGGTGACATTTCAGCCCTGCTGCTCCCGCCGCCTCGGGACGTGCTCATTTCTACGAGGCACTTTGTCACAGAAACGCCCGCTGTTTCAGATCCCCCCGGCTGCGGGACTCCTACAGCCGCTCCAAACCCACCTCATCAACCACCTGCCTACCTGCGTGCTGAGCGTCCAACTCTAAAAAAAAGGTGGGTGCAAGTCCACGTCTGGACGTGCGTGACCCCCCGGCGCCTGTTCTCGCCCACGGAACGACGGGAAGACAGGATTTCCAACCGGCTGGGAGACTGGTCCTAAAACAACACTCTACCTGCAGCGCGGACTCCTTAATTCCAGGGATTCGCAAGGCACATATTGGGTTCTCAGCCGCTTGATAAATACCAGTCATACTATAGGGGAGGGGGGGAAAGGCATTTGTGCAACTTATGGGACCAATGTCCGGGTTTTTTTTTTTTTTTTTTTTTTTTTTTTTCGCGCCAACCCCCGATCGTACATTCCGGGGTGCAAGATATGTTCCGGAGGATGGCCCCTTGACTCGAGTGGAGAGTACAGGGAAGGGGGGTGCCTGGGGAGGGGACGAGGGCGGTACCCAACAAATTCATCCGGCTGATGTTGTGCCATCCACGCCTGCTAGATGAACCTCGGTTGATCTACACACACTCATGCCCGCCATGGCGCAAACCACCCGTTCCTGTGTTGTCCGTATCCTGTCTGTGCGACTGGCAGCGAGCGTATGTGCAAGGGCGGGCGGCTGCTCTCAACATGGCCATGGACTATGCACACTGCGGATAGGGTCCCCACGTACAAACACGGACGTGCATACATGATGTGTAGTTGTTGGATGGTCCCGTGATGGACTGCAGGATCTGGCGTACCAGGAGGTAGGGCTGAACGACTCCACCTGTACGGGGACGATGACGTAGCAATGCGGCTGGGGGGGGGGGGGGAGGGTTTACCAATGGGCTGGTCCGGTCCTGCGGTGTGTGTGCGTGTGTGCGGCAAAAGGAGAGAAGAAGAAAAAGATGGTGTAGGGGCCATGGGTTGACGAAATGAACGGCCTGCCATCTACACAGTTTCATCACGAGCCGCCTCGTCCATGTTATTATTGCCTCGTCGTAGCAACACAGCACCGCCTTCGCCGTTCTCCTCGCGGCATGGGTCCTCATGACATGGAACGCACAGGTGTCAACAGGCAGCCGGTCTGGCGGCAGGTCGAGATGGTCCTACATGCCGCCTCGGCGCGGCTTGTTCTGGGAAGAAAGGAAAGGAAAGGAAAGGGGGAGGGGTACATGTTCGCTTCCAGAAGGCGCGTGAAGAAATGCACGCGCAAGCGACTGGGATGCAAGAGACGTGGCCGTCTTTGCCTCTGACCTGCGCACACAGACTAAACCGTATGGATTTGTCCGCGAGGCGTGACGGAGTCCCTCCCACGGCATAACCCATGCCGTTGTGCGAGTACGGGAGCTCTTTTTCCGAACCCTGCCCATCGGAAAAGCGCCCTCTCCATCCACTGGCCGATAGGCGAACCAGTCCCCCGGGTTTGTTTGTAGACAGACAGGCACGGAGAAGACGGGAAGCCTGGAAGGACCACCGAGGACGGGACAGAAACCTGCGCCGGAACGTTTTGCCCGGCGCCGCCGATGAGAGTTGGGCAAAACTAGGGCAGCGGTTCCATATCACGAGGTCCTCCCGGGGGTTTTGCTTGCTCGGCGGCAAAGCAGCCATCTGTTTGCCGCCGGGGGGTTCAAGGCCGCTGGACTTTTGCCGCGAATCGCCCGATGAGCTGTGTGTGTGTCGCCCCGTACGTATTTTTTTCTTTTCTTGCTGTTTGTTTTTCTTTTCCCTTTCTTGCTATTTGTTTTTCTTTTCCCTTTCTTGCTATTAGTTTTTTTTCTTTCATGCTATTTGTTTTTCTTTTCCCTTTCTTGCTATTAGTGTTTTTCCTTTTATGCTATTTGTTTTTTTTTCCCTTTCTTGCTATTAGTTTTTTTCCTTTTATGCTATTTGTTTTTTTTCCCCTTTCTTGCTATTCGTTTTTTTTCCTTTCTTACTATTCGTTTTTTTCCTTTCTTGCTATTTATTTATTTTTTTTCCTTTCTTACTATTTATTTTTTCTTTCCTTTCTTGCTATTTATTTTTTTCCTGTCCTGCTATTTGTGTTCTTCCTCCCTGCTGTTTGTCTTTTTCCTTTCCTGCTATTTGTCTTTTTCCTCCCTGCTATTTGCAAAAATCATCCAGGGGCCGGACCGGTGCATGCACCAGCCTCGCCGTGGCGTCGGAACCTCGGGGCATAAAAATAAAGCAGGCGCGGTGGCTGTCCTGTCTGTGCCGAGGCAAGGGCAGGGGTTTGTGCCACGTTTAGGTTAGGGCTGCGCTAGCGCATGTGCAAGATGTCACAAAAAGCGGGGGTCCGCATCAGCTCCCACTGCACGTCACCGCCCGCCGGGGATTGGCCGACGCCACCCCCTGATTCTCCTTCCGTCTCCACGTTTTTCCAAACAGGGGTCCGGACGTCTCCGTCTGTGGATATCCAATCGTTGGTGCAGAAAAACGGCGGTACCCACCTGGGGCCCCGACTTGCGACCTGAACCTTTTCGTGCCGGTCCCACGTCCGTGTCCCCCGTCTGCATGCGGGCACGAGCCAGCCCGCAGGCAGGTTGTTTGTCTCTTCTCCGTCCTGGTCCGTTTGGAAACTTTGCTGCCTCGGAAACAGAGTTTTGACGCCGGCCAGGGTGGGTGCGTGTTGTGTGTCTGAAAAAGGGATCATGGTCATACGCGGCCACAAGGCTGGCTGGCTGGCTGGCTGGCTGGCGAGACGAGCACGAAGAGAAGAGAGAGGGAGGGCTTTTAAGAAAAAAAAAAAAAAAAAAAAAAAAAAAAAAAAAAAAAACCAACAACGCGAAAGGAAGCTCACGTCGTGCGCTGCCTTTGTCCAAGACAAGCTTGACTGGCGGTGAGGGGCATGGTGGGCTGCCAAGATGTCAAGGTGCCGAGATGCGCCATGGCCGTTTGGACGGATGGGACCCGGCGTGGATGGGTGGTCGCAGAAGCGTGCGCGGCTTTTTCTGAATCATGATTCGTTTCATCGAGGGTTCCCGGCTGCCTTGGGATGCGATCCAGGGCGTTTGGATACGTTGAGTGGCGGCCTGTCGGCCGAGTGCGGCAGGTTACGTCGCCGTGGACGGGACTCGGTCGTCGTCCTTTTCTGTCGAGGATAAGGCATGCGAGGCAAATTGCACAGCACACCCATAAGGGGTGTGCATCCCCCTTTTGACCTGTCTTTATGGTCGATTGGTAAATAGTTTCCTACCCCAGGTTTGAAAAAGGAACGAAAAGAAGGAGGAGAGAAAGAAAAGAACCAGTATGCACACGTGGGTAGGTATCATGGTGCGTGCATTTGCGCATGCGTATGTGCTCCTCTTGTGACCATGTTAACGTTGAGACTACACCTCCTCCACGCTTCATAAAGGAATGAGAAATGACTGGGAAAAAAGAAAAAAGAAGAAAAAAAAAAGAAAAAAAGAAAGAAGAAAGAAGAAAGAAGAAAGAAGAAAGAAGAAAAAGAAAAAGAAAAAAAAAAGAAAAAAAAAGAAGAAAAGAAAAAAAAAGAGGAAAAAAAAAAAGAAAGGCAATCATAAAAAACTAGTAACCTTCCTTCCTCGTCATGGTCTATAGCTGCCTGGTCCGCCAACATGACTACATCTTTCATCACTTTTCCAAAACAAGGCTCATTCATGCACTACCAAGTCCATAAATACTTTTGGACAAGAGGCTCATTCACGCCATTAGCAAGTCCATAAATACTACTTAGACGAGAGGCTCATTCACGCCATTAGCAAGTCCCTAAATACTTTTAGACAAGAGGCTCATTCACGCCATCAGCAAGTCCATAAATACTTTTAGACAAGAGGCTCACTCACGCCATTAGCAAGTCCACAAATACTTTTGGACGAAAAAATCTCCGCTAGCCAGGAACCTCGGGGCTTTGCGGCAGATCAACCCGCTGCTACCCTTTTCTTTTCTTTTCTTTTCTTTTCTCCCCCCAAAAGAAAAACCCAGTAGTGGGTGCTTTCCGCAAATTCTACGCCCCCCATCCCCCCTCTCCACACATGGCAAGGCGGAGGACCAAATCTCGAGCCTTGCCATCGGCTTGCCGACCCCATGCGCCGATCACTCCGCCTTACGACGCTACCAAGATTCTCCCCGCCAAGCCGAGGTTCGGGGATCCGACCTGACCCGGGGGCCGAGGTGTCCTGAGAGACGGGCAACGACAAAGAATAACACGACAGGAGGTCAAATGAAGATCAAGGAAGCGGAGAGACGTGCAGGGGATGAAATGGTTTGATGTGATGAAACAGAGCAATGCGCTAATGGGGTGCCCCTGTCGCCTTCAATGGCCCGAGACGAGCCGGGCACCACCGTCTGTCTCTCTCTTTTTCTTCCAAGAGTTTCAGACCGAGGCGTTTATTCGTGGCAAGCCACGTGGCACCGCACTGGCGAGAACCGACGGACGGCCTTCCCCCTCTGCCAGATGCTGCGATGCGCCCATCTTCGCCACCCGGCAGAACGTCGTGCGAGGCGTGCAGAGCAGGTCTCCCCCGGGACCTGGAACGGTGGCAGCCGGTCAACGAGTTGGTACGCATGTGACATGCCCGCTGAGTGGCCACGACGGTCCTCGTCATCTGCATGGAGACAAGGGATTTGCTTCTTGAAAACGCCAGTCATAGGGCCGTCGCCGGCGCAGACCAGGTGCTCTCCCAAGACAGACATCAGGATCCAGAGTCGACATCGAATGCAAGCCGACGTCATGACAGCCTGGAAATCATATCAAACCGCCTGGTCGCCCACCCCACCCCCTGCCATGTCTTTGCACGGAACACGCCGACGGGGTGGCGGGAACAAGAATCCTGCGACAATGCACCCGAGATTGAATGCCGAGGCGACGACGGCGACCGAGGACATCGGATGACGGAAGGCCCCCGTCGCTTCTGGGCATCACCATCGTCAAGGGGCCGACCGTCCAGCCGTGTGAGCACAACCCGCGCCTCTCTCTGGGCCGTCGACTCTCGCACGACATGGAGAAGGACCAGCGGCCATGTGTTGCCGCGGCGGTGCGCCCTACTCTTCTGCATGGCCGGGGTGCAATCGGCGAGCAACCTCGGGCCAATGACGGAATCCAAAGAGTCGGGTGTCTGGTCTTGTTGTCCCCAAAATCTGCCTATCTGCTATGGGATGCCCATGAAATAGCGGCAGCGGCAGCCCCCTGTGACATCAATCAGCATCGTCCGTCTCTCGCTCGTCTGGTCTCTCGTTTTGCTCCCGACATGGTGCGCCCCAGAAGAGGAGACGGCCCCGTTAAATTCCTTCGTTCCAGTCACATGGCAAGGCGGACCACCGTAAAAGAAGACAAGCAGGCATCCGTTCTGATAAGGATTCCATTTTATTTTCCTCGACCCAGTTATATCGCGAGACGGACGAAAGGAGAAGACATACAGGCATCCGTTCTGATAAGGATTCCTTCTTATTTTCTTCGACCCTGTTATATCGCGAGAGGGACGAAAAGAGAAGACAAACTGGCATCCGTCCTGATAAGGACTCCTTTTCATCTTCTTGGACCCAGTCATGTCGCGAGGCGGACCACCGTGCAAGAAAACAAACAGGCATCCGTTCTGATAAGGATTCCTTTTTGTTTTCCTCGACCCAGTCATATTGCGAGAGGGACGAAAAGAGAAGACAACCAGGCATCCGTTCTGATAAGCATCCCTTTATTTTCTTCGGCCCCAGTCAGGCAGCGAGCGAGGCGGACCACGAGCAAATTGAACGTGCATCCATTCCGTCCCGATAAGCACCTTGGAAAGAGGAAACTCTTTTTTTTCGCCGGGTCGCGTCAGCATCACGACCCTGTGCTCAACCACCGCGGCTGTAAGCGAGGGCCAAAAACGAGGATCAATATCTCTCACCAAGGCGTGTTGCTCAGCCGCAAAGGGGGAAGGGACGCCTCGATGTCGACGCTCCTGGTCGCAGGGAACTTTCTTACCATTTTCTCGTGCTTGCCTGGCCGGGCCTCTTCATCCGCCAAGTGCCGCACCGACAAGCCAGCGTACGTTTCATGAAACACCGTCCGTGGGCCGAAAAGACGCAAGGAAAAAAGTGGCAGGTTTTGCGAGGCAAAGGGTCATGTGTCTGGAGCCAAAGTGGTGAGCAAGTCGCGCGCCGCCCAGGGCAGGCACCGACCACGTGAGGCGCTCATCAGGTTGGCATCAAAATCAATTCACTCACCAGACAGGGGTAACGACAAAACAAGGTGGCCAGCCGAACACCACACAAGACGCAGCAGCAGCAGCAGCAGCAGCAACACCACACGGAAACGCCCAGCCAAGTATGTACCGACCTCTGTTCAACCACCCACGTACCGAGGTTCTAACATCCCGCAAAGCGGTAAAGTCGGCGGAAGGGGATCATGAAAAAAAAAACCCTCCCCTAGAAAACAAAAAAAAACAAAAAAAAAAAAACCTTTCATCAAGGCCGGCTTACCCGCCAGCACCCTCCCGTCGTGACTTCTTCACCTCCTCCTCGTCCTATCATCTTCTCCCGTACCGCGGCGCGGCGCAGCGCGGCGAGTCACACAGCGCTAGTGGAAAGGATGCCTTCACGGCCCAGTAAATTACGGAGAAAAGACGAGGCAGAGAGAAAAAGAAAAGAAAAAACGCATAGAAAGCATTTGAACCAAGCGAGAAGAAGAGACTGCAAAACAAAACCATACACATACTACACATACACAACCCACTCCCCCCATGTGAGACGTGGCACCCGCCACGGAAGATGCATACAACCCGCGCCCACCCCCCCAGACGAGATAATGCAAAAGTTTAAACCACGCTACCGCCTCATTCATTTGCCTGGCAAAAATCGTGCCGCCCCAATTCCGAATTCCGCCTTGGTCCAAGAAGGGATCCCCGTCTGAGCAAATCCATCTTTTTTGCCCACCGCCCTGCCCACCCATCCCGGCTAGGGGTCCTCCTCCCTAGGTAAGTAAGAACCCGTCCGGCCCATGGGATGGATGAGACCCCTGCCCCCTCTCTGCGCAGGTCTGTGTCAGGGCAGAGGCACCCCCCCCTCCAGTTGGCTGAATTCTGAAACAAGGTACGCAATGTCGGGAATTTAGAAATGAGCGCGTCTGCGGAGGGCGGGCGCCATTGGACTGCTGCGGTTTTTTTTTTCCCAACCTTCCAACGGCAAGCAGGACCCGTTCTTTGTAGGGCTGGGACGGGGCGTGCGAGGGCGGGTGTGTGGATAGGAGGTGGGTGTGCGGGACGAAAGGGCGTAAGCGGGGCAGCTGGAGGGGCGTTTGTTTCGTGAGGGGGGGGGGGGGGCAGATGCAGATGACCTTGGTCAAGATGGGAAGCATGTGGCGAGGAAGAAAGAAGGGTTCTGTGTAAAAGAAAATGAGGCAAAAGGCAAAAGGGCAAAGAACCAAATAAAAAAAAAGAAAAAATAAAAAAAAAAGGAAAAAAGAAAAAAGAAAAAAGAAAAGAAAAGAAAAGAAAAGAAAAAGAAAAAAAAAATATAAAATAAAAATATAAAAAAATAAAATAAAGTAAAAAAAGTAAAAAAGTAAAAAAAAAAGAAAAAAGAAAAAAGAAAAAAGAAAAGAAAAGAAAAGAAAAAAAAAGAAAGAAAAAAAAGAAAAAAGAAAAAAGAAATACAAGGCAAAAAGAAAAAAAAACACAAGGCAAAAAATTTAAATCCCGCCAGGCCAGAGTACTACGAGGCTATTTTTTCCCCAAGACGACCAATGTAGCATGCATCTCGACGTATAAAAGAGCCAGCAGGCCGATTCAAGACCATTATATGAAGAACTGTTGCCTCTCGTGCATCATCCTTGAACCAGCATCTCCAACACTCTTGTTCTTTGTCTTCTTCCTTCCATCAGCATCAGCATCAGCATCATCTTCTTCGTCTCCTCTCCCTCCCCAACACGCTCAACACACACGAACCGAGGATAAAAGGAGAAGAAAAAAAAGAAGAAAAAGTTTTGTTATTTTTCTTTTACAAAAGTACACGTTTGATTATTATCTCTTTTTTTTAAAAAAAAAAGAAAAAAAAAGAAAAAGACACAACGTGCAAACGATGCCTTCCGCAATCCCTCCATACCCAACATCATTCCGCTCCACGGCCCACGCGGCCGGTGTCTACGGCAAGGCCAGACACGCCCTCCCAGAACACCTGACGGCCAAGTCAAATACCGCCTCCCCCTCTACCTTTAGCGTCCAGGACGACTGCTGCGTCTGGCACTGGAAAGACGAGCAGTCGCCGGCAGAGGGTTGGATCGTCATTGACTCGCCGGTGCCGACCGCCGCTGGCGGCGGTCTCTTCCTGCACGCAGACGCGACCCTCGCCGAGGTGCGCGACGTGGCGCGATCCATGAGCGCCAAGCTGGCCGTGTCGTCGCAGCCGCAGGTTGTGGGCGCCAAGGGCGGCATCCGCTTCCCGCCGGGGGACCAGCGCGCCGCGGCCGCCGTCCTCGAGCGCTTCATCCGCGACAACGCCAACGTCATCTCGCAGTTTTGGGGCACGGGTGGTGACATCAACACCGACCACGCCGTCATTGACGCGCACGCCAAAAAGTACTGCGCCCCGGGCACCTCGACGGCGCTCAACGCTCTCCGCGTCGCCCTCGGCTGCGTGGGCTCCAAGCCGAGCGACATTCCCATCCTGCTGGGCGAGACACTCGACGACGCCGCCGGCGGCTGGTCGCTCGAGGAGTATTCCGTCGGCTACGTCATGGCCGTCACCCTCAAGGAGATGCTGACGCACACGGAGCCCAAGCTCTTGGGGCGCGCCCGCCTCGTCATCCAGGGCTTCGGCTGCGTCGGCGCCACCTTTGCCAAGGCCGTCGCCCAGCTGGGCATCGGCCGCGTCGTCGCCATCTCGAGCCAGTACGGCTTCCTCGTCGACGAGAGAGGCATCGACTGCGGTGTCATAGACCGCGCGCGCCGCGCCGCCCTCAGGAGCCGCGACAGGCTGCAGACCGGTGCCTTCGACCGGCGCAGCCTCGAGGCCGGGCTCACCCAGCACGAGCTGCGCTCCGACCGGTATACCGCCCGCAAGGCCGGATCCACCGACGAGGAGTACCTCGTCGCCTTTCTGGCCGTCGTCAGGGCCGACGTCTTTGTCCCGTGCGCCCAGCGCTACGTCCTGACCCTCGATGCCATCCGCGCCCTGGCCGAGCATACCTTTTCCCAGGCCCGCCCCGGCGCGCGCTACATCCTCGCCGGTGCCAACAACATCTTCAGCCCGCGCGCCACCAAGGACGAGCTCCTGACCGAGCTCGACAACGCATCCACCCACATGCTGCCCGAGTGGGTCAGCAACTCGGGCACGGCCAACCTCTTCATGCGGGCCTGCAGCGGCCTCGCCCTCAAGGGCTATGCACAGTCCAACCTCGAGGCCTCCGCCAGCGACACAAAGGCCTTCATCAAGGCTGCCGCCGCCAAGGCTGGCTTCCGAAAGGGCACAAGGGCCATGTGGGAGGCCTGCCACGACCTGGCCGCCGCCCGGCGAGAGGCTGGCGGCGTCAACCTCCTCGGCGTCAAGCGCCTGTCCCACCTGAAGCTGACGACGCCCAAGGTCGAGCGCGCCATCGAGACCCTGACGCGCGTCTACGGCGCCAAGTCGAACCACGACGGCACCATCTTCCAGCTGCCGGCGTCGGATGACCCGACCGTCAGCGTCGTCCGCCCCCCCAAGGACAGCTCCCAAGCCGACATGGGTCTCTCCGCCCGCTTCGCCGTCTACAACCTCGCCCGAGCGCGCGAGGTCCTCAAGGCCGACAACATCACCTTCCACGAGCGCACCCTCCCCGACGGATCACCCGAGCTGGTCCTCACGCGCGAGCAAGCCGGCTACCCGATGAGTCTCTGCCAGGCGCCCCGCCAAGAGCAGCCCTCCTCGAGGAATAGAGTCGCCGCCTTCACGCCCGCCCCCAACGTCCTCAAGTCGGTCGCCAACGCTGCCCACCGCATCGACCACTACGCCTCCATCATGCCCAACACGCGCGAGATGAAGGCCTTCCACGAGCGCATGCTCGGCTTCACGCACATCCGCACCTTTACCGTCAACGCAGGCTCTGCCCCCGAGGGCCAGGACGACGGCCTGATGCACGTCATGGGCCTGCCCTACGATGACCAGCGCGTCAACATCCTGACCGAGGGCCTCAACGACAACTCCGTCTTCTCCAAGCTCATGGCCCGCAACGGCGCCTACGTCCACCATATCGCCATGAAGGTCGACGACGTCGACGCCGTCTTTGCCGAGGTCAGGGCCCAGGGCTGGAATACCACCTCGGAATCGCTGAGTCTCGACCTCGCCACGGGCCTGCGCCAGTTCTTCCTCAAGGAGGAGGAAGTTGGGTGCATCTTGGAGCTGATTGGGCACGGCAAGGAGGCCGCCAAGAAGTCGGGAGACGATGCGGCGGCAGAAGGTGGCCACGCTGACGCGAACCCGGAAGCGGACGGTGACGGTGGGTATGGCGGGCAAGGAGAGTTCCGCAAAGGCAACATTGTTGCTTTGGCTCAGTCCTTGATTATATAGCTTCGATAAAGCGTTATGATGTTTTTCGTTTATTTATTTTTCCTATACAGGAAGAAGAGGTCTGCATGGAAAGTCCTTGTTTTTATATGTCTGAGTAGCTTAGCATGACGTTCGCTTCCCGAAATTGACGAGACCTTGTATTGAAATGCTGTGCACAGAAAAGGTTTTTGCGTGAATAATCACCATTGTGCCTGAACATGGAACTCTTTATGAGAGACAGCTAGCGGAGCTGCCTTTATTTTGGCCATCTAGAAAAAGTCGTATATTTTGAAGCCGTTCTCCATACCAGCCAGCCCATTAGAGTCTGGCAAACCGTGCGCCGAATTGTTTAGTGTCTCTCTGCCCGTGTCAATGCCAAGGGGAATGCTACTTGACGCCGTAGGAGCTACAACAAGTTACACGATGATGCAGACCCGGGACTTTGCTGTTGAGACCACCACGCGGGTGACTTGTACACCCTGGGCCTATTGTCGATTCAAGAACCACATAGCCTTGAAACCTCAAAATTTCCCAGGAGTCGAGGATCCTCGCTTGGTGCCGTGATACAAGCTACTTCTTCGTGGTCTGGTTTTTGGCACGCCCATCTTTTCCGAAATCCCTTGATTTCAATTAATTTTTCTCGTAATCGCGTAATTCATTGGAACGGAGGGGTTTTGTGGGTTAGTTCTCATGACATATCCTATCCCCGGCACTTTCACCGAAACCCTGGCAACCCAATATCATTTGCCTACTATACGCTAGCAAAGAGGGCTGACGTCAAGGGTTTCGGCGACGACTGGTCCAGGTTGTAACGTTGCTTGGGGCGTTAAATATCTGCGGCAAACCTTGCGGAAAAAAAAGAGCATGTCAGGATTTCATCCACAACACCGATCCCACGGGGTAGTCAAGTCCTTTGAACAGTCTTTCAGGGGCTCATGGACCCCTATGATGGACCCCTATGATGGACCCCTAGGATGGACCCCTAGGATGGACCCCCAGGATAGGGAGGGAGCAAAAAAAAAAAAGCGTGTCAGGATTTTATCCACAACACCGATCCCACGGGGCAGTCAAGTCCTTTGAACAGTCTCTCGGAGTCTCATGGACCCCTAGGATGGGGAGGGAGCAAAAAAAAAAAAAAAAAAAAAAAAAAAGAAAGTCGGGACTGTTTCTAAACGTAAAAACAGAGTATAATGACGTGCTGTTTCGAAGGACGCAAGTGGAGTCCCGCCGTGGGGTAGAAATCAAAAGGTTAAAACCTAAATCTATCGGCGCCAGTGTCGGCCATTCAATCAGATGCCTCCATTCGAGCTGTCAGTACTTTTAGCAATTAGGCAACGCCAGATCAATTAGCCTGGATAACTTGGACGGAGTTGGACACCTTCGCGCAATAAGCGAAAAAGCCAATTTGCGGATCGCAACTTGTACACACAACGGGTATTAAAACATGATGACCATCCCAGGATCATAGTCGGTGGGGTCCTTGGACATCTTCCTACCCTTGAGCGCTTGCGGTCCCGCGCTCTGGAACACGTGCCCGCGCTGATTAGCTACCAGCCTGACGCCGTGGCGTACGAAGTCGGTCGAGTAATTCGTATGGCCAAACGCCTAGATCTTCACACCCTCCCTGCCCCCTCGGTTAAGCAGGTCGGTCGCGAAGACAGGCGACCAGGGATTGTTGGCATGGGCAGGGTGAGAGGTGCCCTCCATGCAAGGTGCATGGTGTGTCGCCACGAGAAGCTGCCTCGTAGGGCTGCGCTGGTCATTGCTTGCTTCGGCAACTTGCTCGTGGAGCCATGCAACCTCCTCCGTATGGATTTCCGGGTGTTTCTGAGTCGTCCACCCCATGTCTCCCCCAGGAGGAGAAATGGCGCGGATACGGGGAATGTAAAGGATGAATACTGTTGCCCGACCTCGAGATGCAAGTCCGAGAGAAGTTGGAGGACTTGAAGACGCGGTGGAGGGCGGTGCTGGCGTCGGAGTCTAGCTGCGAAGAATGCCTTCATTGTGGTCTGGGAGACGAACGAGTCACGACTTGACGAGGAAGGACGAATGCTCAAGTCAGCAGGCAGGCGCCTGCCCAGCGCCTGCCCATTGGAGATTTCAACCTGGTGGCAGTGCCAGGCTATTGGTGGGAAGGTACGCAATAAGTGGGCCCAGGGCCAGTTCAACAGAAAAGAAAAATGAGTGGTGGGGTGGGCCCGGGAGCTGTTGGGGCAGACCAGGTCTCGTCCAAACACGGAAAAGGTGAAATGAAGCACTTGGACGCCATTCTACACCATGGACTTGGCACCAATAAAGCAGTGTTTCAGATTTTAAACCATCATGGCGTTCCAATGTGTGTCAAGGTGAACTGGCGCTGAATTATTATAACGTGCCGCGCGTTATTCACGTGAGTCGCCACGTCGTTGAATTGATTCATGCGAGGCTGATCAGAACTTGACGAACAGGATTTAGAAATATGTGTTCCCAAGTCAAGTTCCTGGGTAGCGGCCGGCCTCCTTTGCTCTACTGGCCTCTTCACCCCATGTGAACTGAAAGATGATTTTAATAATCATACAGAGTTCAAGCGGGGTATCCCACGAGCACGAACTACGTCTTGGTGTCGGGCGCAGAGCATTCTCATATTCCCCAGCACCTTCTTCTGTTTCGACTCTATTCCGGACGTCCTTGTATCGCATCAGCATGGAAGTGAACAGACGCTATATTTTAGCAAACAACTCGAGCTGAATCCCGACGACATCAGAAGCCTGCCTCTACCTCGACTAGCGCCTCTTCTCAAGGGGAGGGCGAGAAGAATTTTGGATACAAGGGATGATAGAGCCATGATCGCCGTTGAGCAGCTTGTTGATGGCATGAACATGGACGAGGCTTGGGTCGAGAAGCATCTTGGAGACTCGGATGCTGCTCTCCAGTATTTGGTCACTGAGTAAGTGAGGTCGAAGAAGTTGAGGATAGATTACTATATGGACCACAAAATCATACGGCTCATACCAGGTCACGAATGACATGTAGTTTCTTCGAGATGAACTGCCGTGCAGCATGATTCTTGACGGAGGCATACCTACAGGAGCCATGATTCTCGAACGCCTGAAAAACGCTGCCATTGCGCTGCACCGCTTGTTGGGCCGACAGCAGATGCCGTTTGCTATCTTTGGTGGCTATGCAGTCGCCGTATTCGGGGGTCCTCGAGAATGTAAGCATGTCGATTGTATGGTGTCTGGGTCTAGAAACCGGGTTCTTGAACTCCTGAACGCGAACGAGGGCTTCCAAGTCATTCCACGGACTCGACAAGACTACGCTGCCTTCTGATCTGACCGCAACGACCGCGGTCATGCGATTCTGGTGGAAATTTTAAGCGAAGGAAGCGGCAAACGGCGTCGAACACGACAAGCTGTCGGGTCCAGCTGCTGGTGATGTGCAGCGTGATCTTTTCGGATAGCGCTACAAGAGTCCCAGACTGTGCGGCACAAGAAAGAAAGAGAGCAAGGAATGCCTTGATAGTGGTTCTTTGCCACCTGCACGTCTAGTGGCTCGACGGAGCGGATGAAAGGGAAATAGCCATTCTGCCGATTCCAAATGACGTGAGCGGCGGACCTAGGCGCCAGCATTTCTCACCGGGCACTACTTGTGGTTGTCGTTGTTTAAGCCGCAAACCCCTATCTCCGTCTAGCCAACGGCGCACATGCTTGGTTGCCGTGTGCATTCACTGGCGCAAACGGTTGAACAGCGAGCGCGACATTGATGTGTAGGGACGGCGCCCGACCAAAAAAAGTCGGCCCGCGCCACCAAGAACAGGCAGGACGGACAGCTGCTAGCATACAGCATGTGCTTGCGGGTTGGATAAAATAAAATTGAATCACTTGCTGCACGTGCACGCAGTATCAGAAGCGATGCTCACCAAAGACCACCGTCTGTCCGCTCACGCAACAACCCAGCCATGTATTCATCGATAAAAGCAGTCCGAACGATCGCGGGCAGATGGGGAGAAAACGTCACCGATGCGTGGCATGAGGGGCAGGTGGGCCAGAGCAGTCCTCCGAATCGACCTCCCGCCATCCAATCAATATCGACCCCAGAGATAGGCGCCCCGATCCCTTGCGATGCTCACGTAGCGTCCGTCATCCGCCACCGCCGATTTGGCGTACAGTGGTCGATCGATCGATGCAACCCCGGCGTGGATTGCAAATCAAGACGATGACTGGTCTTTTTTCTGCTATTAGACGAGCGTGCTGCCATGCAAAGTCCGCAAGAGCCGGACATATTCATTGCTCCTTCCCCCCCCCCCCCTTTATTACTGCGAAACCCATCTTTATTTTCCCCGTCATTGCATTAACGAAACTGTCAAGACTAGTAACAAACGGCATTGGCTTTTTTCGAAAGGAAGGACGAAGGATCTGAAACAAGCTCAGCAAGCTATTCGGTCAATCAGAGTCAAGCTTGACGACTCTCTACTCGTTGTGGACCAGCCCGCGCAATGGAGACATCACGCAGTGTGTCGTTCAAGGCACCTCGCCAGGTATATTGCCCCAACTAAGCATTTCTTCTGAAAAAAAAAAAAAAAAAAAAAACCCAGTCTAGATAGTATAGAATAAAATAAAACAGAAAAGAAAAGAATAAATACTAAAGCAGAACAACAGAAACTCAACAAAGTCCCCCTCCTCCCCACCCACCAACAACAACCCCGCACCCGCGACGAAAACCAAGAAAGAGCCTACATCGCGGCCTCAAGACGAACAGACCGCAGCCTCGAGGCCCGCCTCCAGTCCGCCCACAAAGCCAGCGACCTGCACAAGAAGCGCACGGGCAAAGCCCTCCGCATCACCGGGCAGATTGTCTTCAACGACGAGACGTACGAGGAGGAGGACGCGTGGGTGCCGGCCTCGCAGTCGCTCGGCCTCCTCGGGCCGCAATTGCGGACCCCGTCCGCGGAGCTGAACGCCCGGGTGGAGGCGTATCTCGAGCAGAAGATGGTCATGTCGTCGTTTGTGGCGGCCACCACCTCGACGACAGCAACAACAACAGCAGCAGCAGCAGCAGCAGCAGCGACAGATGAGGGGCAGGGGCGGCAGCGGCAGCGGCAGCAGAGACAGGATCACCAGCGGTGGGGCGAGATTGACAGGCTATTCGCCGAGTCGTTTCCTAATGCGGCCCAGACGGCGAGGCGGCTTGCCGACGATCTGGTTCCCGCGCGGGGGGTGCCATCCGTGTTGCCACAGGGGCAGGGGCAGGGGCAGCAGCAGGAGCGGATTGATGATGACGGGGTGCCGCGGAGCGCGACAGGTCCGGAGGTGGTCACGTCGCGGGGCGGGGAAGGGGATGGCGCCGCTGCGGAGGAGGACACGGTGTGGCCGTTGGACCTGGACCGTGCGGATGCTGATGGCGAGGGGTCGGCGCAGGACTCGGTCTTCACGGCAGACTTGCCTGGGGAGGTGCTCATGTTCATGGGGGGGCAGAGCCAGGGCGACGAGGCGCTGTACGGCGCGTGCCTCAAGGGTGGGCAGGACGTGAGCTTTGGGGCGTTTGACGACGGCGTGGCGTTTGTGTCGTTCCTGGGCGAGGACGCGCCGAGGTTGACGACGGGGGGTGCCGGGGAGCGGCAGCCGACATGGGGCCATGAGCCGGATGCGTATCCGGAGTCGTCGGCGTGGATGGGTTTTGGCGCTGCGGATGAGACGTTTGTTTAACGTGCCCGCTGTGGGGCTGTTGTGACTCATCCTCGGCTTCTCGGGACATTCTCATCATGTCATCATTTCGCCGTCATCATTGTCATCTGTCGCGGTTTGTTGCCATGAAGCTGATTTGTACCCTGGAAATCAGATGGGCGTCCTGCTGCGGAGAAGATGAAAAATCATACGCTGACTTTGTGTTTTCATGTTTTCCTGTTTTCATGTCTTCATGTCTTTATGTATTCCTGTATTCCTGTTTTCCTGTTTTCATGTCTTCATGTCTTTATGTCTTTATATCTTTATATCTTTATGTCTTTATGTCTTTATGTCTTTATGTCTTTATGTCTTTATGTCTTTATATTTTTATGTCTTTATATCTTTATGTCTTTATGTCTTTATGTCTTTATGTCTTTATGTCTTTATGTCTTTATGTCTTTATATCTTTATGTCTTTATGTCTTTATATCTTTATGTCTTTATATCTTTATATCTTTATG
>AFQZ01000722.1:0-26256 GCA_000222935.2 Aciculosporium take MAFF-241224 | reverse complement strand
AGATAGCAAGGGGGAAAAATAGTCAAAGAAGAAAGGATAGGAAAAAGGCAAACAAGGAGAAAAGACAAACATCGTGTCTGCATCCTGCTTGCCTCCCTAGGGAGTTGATGCCAAACACCACCACGTACGCATATCCAACCAACCATCCACGATCCATTGAAACCAGTCAATCACACATCACATCACATCCCATCCCACCTCGACAACCACACCCCAGACCAAACAACCTCTGTTACGCCAGCATAAAACCCCCCTCCGTCGAAACCGCCCTTCGAAACCGCCCTTCTGGCCAACCAAACCCCCCTCCCTTTGCCAAAAAAACGCCCGCAAGACCAAGCCTTCGCGTCCGTCTCACAGCAAAAGACAATCTCAAACATGCTACTGTACACCATGGGCCACCACGTCATGCCGTCCATCCACCCGTCCATCCGTCCATCCGTCCACATGCAACACCCTTCGTCGTTGCAAGAGAAGAGAAAACGCATCGCACCTCACGCAGCAACGACCCAAGACCAGACAGCCAGCAACAGGCAACACCCCCCTCACGACATGCTGTACGGCACAATCGCCTTGTCAATCACCGGCTCCCTCCTCGACATCGTCTCCCGCTCACTCCCCCACCTCGCCGCAAACGCAGCCCTCTCCCGCAGCGCCCCCTCCAGCGCCGCCCGACACCCCCCCGGCAGCAAGTCCTTGACGTCGTCCGTCAGCGCCTCCAGCCCGTTAAACGGCGCCAGAAAGTCCGCCGGCGTCTCCTTGCCGCACGGCCGCGACGCCTCGTTGCTCGGCGCACTCTCGCAGTACGTGTCCATGATGAGAAAGTTTCTCGCCAGCCTCAGCGGCACGGGTGGGAACTTGGTGCTGGTGCTCGTGGTACCTGGCTTGGTCGTCGCCGCGCCTGCCGCTCTCGACGCGGCGGCGGCGGCGGCGGCGGCCCTGGCGTCTTCCTCCCGGGAAGACACCTGCTCGATGCGCACCCTCGTCGGCTGCATCATGGCCGGATACTGCATCATGTTGGTGTGCACGTCGTAGACGCCGCGGTTGTTGAGTCGGCGGATGGCGTTGATGCCGGCGTTGAAGATGCTGTCGTTTTTGTCAGCCCCGACAATGCAGCTGTCATCCTGCAGAATGCACAGTGGGGGGGGGGGGAAGGGGGGGAGGGGAGCTGCTGCAAGCCATGTTCGCATACCTAGCCTCCCTTGCATGCTCAAGCATCCAATTCGTATCATTGACATTCACCTTCCTCTTCCTATACTCGGCCTTCCCGCTCGGCACCGGCACCGTCGGCACATTCGTGTGGTACACGGCGCTGGCACCATGCCACGCAACATACTGATTCTTGTTATACGGCTGCCCGGGGATGAACCGGTCATCCGGATCAGCCAGCTGGCCCTCGACGACGCCCTCCCCCCGCAGCTGCGCGACGTTGAAGTCATCCACGATGCGCTTCCCCCCAACCACAATCCTCGAGCCAAACTCCCGGAACACGGACCGCGCCGTCACGACCCCTATCGAGCGGCCCTTGTACGAGTGCGGGATGATCTCCCGCTCAATCATGTCGCGCTTCTCGTCGTCGTCGACGATGATCTTGTGCAGCTTGCGGTGCTTCGTAAAAAACAAGTAGCTGTCCCTGAAGCCGACGCACCGCGCCGGCTCCGTCGACAACATGTAGAGCCTGTTCCCGCGGCCCAGCACCGTAAAGGTCCGGCATCGGTATTCGCGCCCCCCCGCGAGATTGCCAAACCCGTCCACCTTTTTCTGACCCTCGGGATCCTCCGGGAGCACGCACTCGTCGTCGACAATCTCCGCAATGGTCCCTTCCGCATCAATCACTTGTTCGGCTTTGGGAGGCGGGGGCCCGCCCTTGCGCCCGCCGCGACCTCGCCATCCTCCGCGTCCGCGCCGCCGCGGCGTCTCTTCCGTGACCGTCACCATGGGATCCCAGTCGGGGGGCTTGTTTTTGGGCGGACGACCCAGCCGCTTTCTTCGGACCACGGTTTGAGGCCGTGGGTGGGCGTCCTTGGCAGACCCGTCGTTGTTTGCGCCGGCAGCAGCAGCGTCGTCGTCGTCGTCTTCTTCTTCTTCTTCTTCTTCTTCCTCTTCTTCCTCTCCCTCTTCTTCCTCGTCCGCCTCCTCGTCCGCCTCCTCTCCTCCTCCTCCTCCTCCTCCTCCTCCTCCTCCTCGAGCATCGTCCTTCTCCTCCTCGTCGCCTCTCGTCGCCTCGTGCTCCTCGTCGTCTTGGTGCGCCGCTGGCTCTGCGTGTTCAGAGCCGTCGTCCCCCGCGCCAGCATCGGGCATGGGCTCGTCTTCGAGCTCGGCAAACGCTCTAGGGGTGCGGTCTGCGGTATTGCCTCCATGTGTTAGCCTCGGTCGGATCATCATTCTCGGTGCCATGGTGCAGCCTGCAATCACAGAAGCAGACGGCGACGCGTCGACAAGCGACAGAGGGACCAAGCACAAACGGTACAGCCCCCCCGCAACGCTTGTGCGCGCTCAAAGCAGCGATGCGGTCACGCGCCGCCGTTGGCGCAATGTGCAAGTATGCAGTGTGCATCATGAAAAAAAAAAAAAAAAAAAAAAAAAAAAAACAAGACATGGAAGGAAAGAGAGTAAAGAGAGGTCCATACCCAGTGCAGCCGATGCCCTCCTGGCAGCGGCGCGACTCGACCTCCGCCCCATGGTCCTGATACGAAAAGGGCGCAAGGTGGCCGTCAAGGTGGCCGTCAAGGTGGCCGTACAGGTAGCCGTACAGGTAGCCGTACAGGTAGCCGTACAGGTAGCCGTACAGGTAGCCGTACAGGTAGCCGTAAAGGTAGCCGTAAAGGTGAACAAGCAACCTTTGTAGATGCAGGTCAAGACGGGATGCAACAAACGCCTGGCCCAGCTGGAGCCGTTTCTTTGCCCTCGAATCGACAGACGCACGCACGGCACGGCACGCGCTTGCGCCCCGTGCATCTGATTGGTCAGCCCGGCGCACGTCCGATACAGTGCCAACATCACATACACTGTACAAGCCAAGACTGTCGTCTTTTCATTCACTGTCAACGACTACCATGTATGCTCCCTCTCCCTCCCTCTCGCGCGGCTACTACCCCAGGTTACAAAAAATGCTTTGAATGATAGTAATACAAAATGCTCCATCTGTGAAATTCCAACGATCCGTACTGCCATTTCCAGAATTCAGCCCTTTAATGAATGCAATGAATGCTCTCTCCTTCCCCTTTTCTTCGTGCTCTCCACCCTTGCGTGTGTCGTCGTCGTCGTCGTCGCCGTCGTCGTCGGTTACAAAGTGTCCCACCCGCCATTGTTAATTTCAGCCTCCAACCTACGACTAATCACACTAGGCACCCCGTGATTCAATACTGCGTTTCGTATCATGAGATCATACCGTTTCTGATTAAGGAATAGTTGCCGCCCATGGCGGAGCTGAGAATCTGTCTCGCCATACTTGTCCGTGTAAGGAGCTGGGGCCCATGATCCGGAATGATGGAAAAGGTAGACTGTCGAGCATTTGCGCACGTTTAAATAGACGCCAATGTTTCGTTGGCACCTATGATTTACTGTTAGCAGCCGCTCTAACCACCAAAGGTCAAGACGATGACTATAACAATGATGAAAAAAAAAGTATGAAAAGGAAAGAAAAGGAAAGAAAAGGAAAGAAAAGGAAAAAAGAAAAGAAAAAAGAAAAGGATAAAAAAGAAAAGGAAAAAAGAAAAGAAAAGAAAAAGAAGAAGAAGAAGAAAGAAACAAGAAGAAAACCCTTCTAGACACTCACTTGCGCATATGTTGCTGCGCCCCCCCAATCCGGGTCGCATCCCGCCCAGGAACCTGCGGCTTCTGGCAACAAGTACTCTGACTGCACAAGAGCTCACCACAGAACAAGCAAATAACGGGGTCCGTGAGGTCCAACCCCGTCGTCGGGCACTTCCTCCTCGTCGCCTCCTCAATCAGCGTATCATATGTTTTGGGAAGGCCAACCAGTTCAAAGATACCCGGATGGCTGACCAGAGACGAACGGTCCAAATCACCATAGCCCCGCGGCCACATGATTTGGTGCCTGATCCAGCCCGTGACGAGCGCATCAGTGGTCGCCGGCCAGCCCGACGCCGCTGCCGTATCCCCCAGCGCCGCGCACACGTCGTCAAATGTGGGCACGCGGAGTGCCTCCGTCAACCTGTCCAGCTCGTCCGCATCGCCGTCTTGGCTCAGAGACACGTGGCTGGTGAAGTCAACGCCATACCTGACGTACAAGAATACCACGCTCTTGCGCAGAAATGTCAGCGCATACTTGGTGACAAAGGTATACCAGCTCTCCAGTGTGTCAACTCCTGGCTGCTGGAACCCCGTGTTTGCCCCTTCTGCTTCGAGGCTGAGCTGCGCCGCGTTGGCTGCCTCAAACTCCATGGCGACCTGCGTGATTTTGAGGGCGAAGTGTGCAAAGTTGATCATGGCCGGATCCTGGGTGTGTCTAGCAGCGAGGCCGCCAATCCACATACTAACTGGCATGTTTCGTCCCATGTGATAGACAATCCTGACAATCTCGGCCAGGTAACACAATCGGAGCAAGTGAGAAATCTCAGCCTTGTGCGCGGGTACGAGACCGTAGCTGCACTCGACCAGAAAAGTGAATGCGTCTAGGCTCAAAAGAGGCGGGTATACGTCCAATGGTCTCCAGGCATATGGCGTACCAGCTCCGAAATAGCGTGACATGAACAGCTGGCAATGCTGTCTCTCGCCATCTTTGCGAAACTCGGTCTCGGTGAGCTTTTCCGACTCGGAGTGGCGAGCCCCGACGGATATGTAGGAAGATGCAGTCTCCGACAAGACTCGCAGGTGCACGAGTACTTGCTCGGGAATCTTGTCCAGCAGCGTTGTGCCAGGCAGAGCCTCGATGCCCCGCTGCTGGATCTCTGCAGACGCAATCGTGAAAGCAACCGCCTGAACCAGGGTGTCGCTTGAACAAAGATCCCCGCTCCCAACATTGACCCTGGTATCAACCACGTGGTTGCTGTGGAGCCCGTTGATCGTCAAGGTGTCCCTGAGGCGTCGATAAGCCGAGAGAAGATCTCCCATGATCTGAGGGTTGGCCGCAGGCGGTGTCTGTGAGCTGCCGGGCTCGGGCGTGCCGGCCGCCGAGAGAGACGAGCTGGCAGGCGTCCCGAGGACAGACGACGACTGTCCGTCCGCATCCTCTCTTTCCCATGGTGCCTCGATGCTGGGCTGCGGGTTGGCCAGTGTCTCGAGCAAGCTCCCCGGTACGCTGGGGGTAAGAATGGGGGGCAGTCCCGGCTCGTCCATTTCGCGCGCCTTGCTTCCGCCGAGGCAGTACGCTGATCCCATTTGTCTTGCCACAAAATCTTCCAAGGGGCTTTGTGGCTGAAGATAGCCCGGGTATGATTCTTCGAGACCCTTCCAGATAATGGGGAGAAATGCATTGCCGAGCGCCTTGCATAGGGGGCAGACGAACTCATTGCGTCGAGTGTCTTCAGGGTGATGCCGCGCAATCTGCTGCGTGTGTCGACGATTTGTAGCTTCGTAGTACATCTCGAAGCATCGAAAGTGCATCATGTGGCCACAGCTGCTCGCTACCGTACCTGGCCTTGACCGGCTCGCCTTGTATCCTTTGCCAAGAGTCTGTCTTTCGGCCAGGAATTTCTCGCCGCTCGAGTTCAGCTTTTCCACCATTTTCCGGTTCTCATGCGCGATACCAAATGGTCGAATATCTTCGGCAGATCGATCCAGACTGCACGGCGTCTGAGAAGCCTCTCTTACCATGTCAGCATCTTGAAAGTCGGTTTGCCGGAGAATGCGGCTCTCGCTTAAAAGAGCGAATGTGCCATACAGTCGTCGGTCATCTGCTTCTTCCTGACACAGTATGCATGTCCCCACGGGATACTTCCAGTTGTGCTTTCGATCCTCGGACTGGTACATTTCCTCGTCGTCGTTGTCGTCCATGTCCGATCCCCAATCAAGGCCGCCTTGCGTCTCAAGAAAGCTCTTCTGCTGCTGCTGGAATTGCGCCATGACTTTAACCTGGCGGCTCAAGGCAGCCTTCTTTCGTCTTTCGCGCTCCTCTTCTGCCGATGTATTCGCCGGAGAAGCAGTGTCGACACGATCCACCGTGATTCCAAGATGAACAAACGCCGCCTCAAACGCCTGGGGCCGCTTCTGTTTTAGCCTCCTCAATACCAGGGCAATCTTTGGGTGAGCTGATCTGAACTCGTCCTTGGTGGCCATCATATTCAACAGTGATACCATGGTTCGAGAGTGGCTGGCTTCGGGCATGAAGTTGCTTCGGGCGACTCTTGTAAGAGCAATGTGGACAAAGGATGCGGCAGGTTCCCCGGCCGGGTCCCGTTCGCTGCTGTTGTCCTCGAGAATGGCAATGAGCATGAGATGCAACACCACCTGAAGAAATGTCTCGAGCCGCGTCGAGGGTACTGACGGTGTGAATTTCTGGGCAACGAGGGGATAGAGCAGTGAATAGTATATGATTTGCGAGAACATGCCCGTTCCGGTAAATCGTCCCAGGTTCTGGAAAAGACCTGATGGAATAGCTCGGTGTTTGGGTTCGTAAACGATTTCATCGACCGTCTTTCCCGTCTTCTTGGCCATCTTCTTCCGATACGCCATCTCGGATTCCTCGCGCTGATTCTTGTTGTAATGCGCAATGTATGGATCGATCTCCTCAATGAACTCTGGACGAAGCTCAAACGTGCCCACGTCGGAAACGCCCTCGGGTGGCTTGAAAGTCGCCATTTCGTCCAGCACACGATGGAAATCCTCCTGCTCTTGGTACTTTTCCGGCAGTTTATTGCATATCTCGTTGAAGGACAGTGGCTTGAAGCACAAAACATGGGTGACGTCGCGTCGCATGGCGAGCATGCGAGAGTTTGGTTCGTTTTCGGGCGCAATCAGTGACGTCCGGTCGCTCAAAAGCACAATCAACAAATGAATCATATCCTCAACAACGTCCAAGTGCTGGGCATCATCCTGCGCTTCGCGTTTGAGCTCAAACAAGCCCTTGACCCAGCTGTCCATCCCAAAGCGATCAATGATGGAAGCGAGCACACGGCTTGGGTTACACACAACCATGGCAGTTTGCAGGAGAAAGATGTCTCGATGATGCGAGACGTCTCTTTGCCCGACGCCCCGATAAGTGCTTGCTTGGTGCCGCAAACTAATGCCGTTTCTCACCCACATGTTGGCTTTGATCTGGGCCAGCCAAGCGCAGACTCGCAGAGGAAAGTCAAAGACGGCCATCAGATAATCCTCAGCACTGTAGTCCTTCCGTGGGATCTGCGGCCGCCCCATCAATCTCGGTTTCGAACGAAGCTCCCGTACGGTGAAACCCATCAACGTTCGAACACTGGATGCAGGGAGCGAGCGTCCACATTCTATCAACCAGGACAACGTGTAGTGTAGAGCATGATGAAAGCTGATGGGATCCTTCTCCACCACAAACCTGACCACGTCGTAGGCAGCGTTGTCCGGATCAAACTCAAAGTCGCCCAGAGACTTGAACCTGACCTCGTCCTTGATTTCTCCTTGCTTGAAACGGTGGCGCTCTGCGCCAATGGAATTCAAAATCAGTGCCTTTGCAGTATGGCGGATGGCTCGTTGGAGGTAATTGGTCTCATCGGGCGGACAGTCGCGGAAGGACTCGGCCAGGATTCTGGCTTGAAGATTGATCTGTCTCGTTACCAACGAAGCAGTTATCCAAGAGTCTGCCTCATACTCTACGTGCTCAACCACCGCGCGCACGTTTGGTCCGATGCCTTGATGAAGTTTTACCAGATCCAAGAACTGCATCAGGTACCTAGGCTCCGACCTCACCCGTTCTTGAACATGGGGCGAGCCAAACAAGTACTTGAGATCTTGGTAGAAATGGTACATGCGGCGGTTGGTGACAGAACCACTTTCGAAAGCAAGGACCGCATCGGGGGATACGTCCCAGGGATGACCAACCTGTCTCGTCGTCAAAAATGTGTACAAGATGGCAAGCAAGCTGCTCATGAAGTTGCCCCGCTCGACAACTTCGGCAGTGATGGAAGGAGTAGTCAACATTTGCAGCGAGAGGTTGATGATTGAGTGATCTGGTTCTCTGTCACCGACAAGATACAGCTGAGCCAGAATTGTGTACAGACTGGCGAATCGCAGCGCCAAGACACGCTTGAACTCGGGTATCGACACAACGGTTGAGATATAGAGGGAGCGAAGATCGTTTCTGACCCTTTTCCACATGCGCAAATCAAAAAGCAGGAGCCAGTCGAGACGGACACGTTGAAATACGTCCTCTGCAGGTGGCACATTGTCCCGTTGCGTGTAGACCCGCGGTGTCTCGATCCAGTATCTACCCGGGCGTGGTGTTGCCTTTTCGGTCCTGCCGGGAGTCTTGGGTACATCGATGTTCGCCTTGGCATACATGGCCGGGGCGATCAAAGGTTCTGCTGCATCAGAGTCCGAAGGAGTGCCGTCTCGCTCTCTAGTCGCGGCGGCAGCCGCTTGGACGGCTGGTGGCGGCGGAGGGGGCGGCGGATAACCTGCCATCGTGGCCTCGTCTTCTTCCAGAGCTTGATCTGATTGCGACCAGCTCACACCAAGTTCTCCAACGTCCCCTCTAGCATCAACCATCATGACATCGTCATCCTCGTCCTCGTCGCCTCCTGCTACAGAGCTTGTCGGTGAATGATTTTCTTGCTCGTTATCCCCCATGTCAGCATCGCCATCGTCGCCGTCGCCGTCGCCGTCGCCTTCGTCATCTTCGTCCTGTCCGTCGAGATCAAGTTCCAGCTGAGCCCCAGGGCCAGCAGCCGCTTGCAAGGCCATTATGAAGCGTACATTGAGCGCCTGCGCTCTCGTCTGAGAGCCCAGGATTTGGTCGTCCTTGCCCTCGTCATCGATTAAGCCCGATGTATGGGTCGCAGGACTGCCTTGACGCCAAGGTTTCATCGACTCGTCGCAGACCAGTCTTCTCAAGATGTGGTTGTCATGGCCGACGGAGCAGCCAGAGATGTCGCTCAGCCATTCAACAAGCGTGCCGCACATTTGCTCACGGAAAGTATCTCGAGTTGACCTGATGGTGACGGTGACTCTGATGGCCTCAAGTACTTCTGCCATTTGCAGGAGCCTGTCAATATCAGGTAGACATGCAAGAATACTCCGGCCTACGGCATCTGTCACCCACGCGTCGCGAGCAGCATGGGTGCGACTTTTTCGACAGGCCCGAGCAACCTGGTCCTGAACTTCCTGGACTGTGTGCTTCTCATCATTCCATAGGATAAGAGCGAACTCGGTGCAGGGTTCTGCCTGTGCGCCGTAGTACTTGGACGACAGGCGCGATTCCTTCTCATCTCCTTGTATCGATTCGCATGTCTTTGGCTGCCTGAGCTGCTCCGGTGAGCAGGAAATCACATCACAAATGTAGTCGAAGACGCGGCCAATCGTCATGCGAAGGCTCTTGATGAGATCATCCGGCAGGGCAGCCGCCTCTTTCCCTTTGCCCTTTTCTGGACTCGTCTGCATGTCCGAGTGTATTGTACAAAACAGTGGTCTGTTCCAGGCTTCGTCATCGCCGCAGTCGCAACACCCGCTGTTGCCGACAGAGATGAGTATGCGGACCATGTGGCCGGTGTGATCTGTCGAATCAAAGCATCGGCTGCATAGACAGCATGTCTCGTCGGTGCCGCACGTCCGGCACATGTAGGATGCCTCTCCTGGCTTGAAGATGTGTCCGCATCGCTTGCCGCGAGCGGCTTCTGTGTATTCGGCACCTTCGACCGCCCCTTGGGCATCACCGAGTTTCAGACTCGTGTTCAATCTGCCGTCGGGGAACAGGAGCCGCATGTAGTCTTCCTTGCCACCAGCCAGAGACCAGAACAGGCTTCGCAAAAGCTCCTGAGCAGCCTCTTCAGTATAGCGATAGCCAAAATGGGCAGGCAAGTCTGCAAGGAACTGGCAGAGCTGCTGCTCCTGTGTCGACATGGGCGTCTCCATGCTCATCATGGTTCGTTCATAACCTCCAAGTGTACTCGATCGGTAGCACCGGGATAAGCCGTGCTCTCTGGTCAGAGTGGGGGGAGGCGGGAGGAGCTCAGTCGGCACATGTGCGGTTGCTGAGATTCGCAACGGCCATGGACGCGTGAGGCAGGCAGACTCGGAGGGAAAGAAAGAGGGGATGTATGATGCAGATGTAGGAGCGCGGTCGGGAGGTGTGTGGCAATCCAGCCCTCGGTCTAGTCGGGTGGTCTCTGAACTCTTGGTACTATGGAGCTGTGGTCCAGTGCTTTTCTGAGCTGATTGGGGGTGGCAGGTTTTCGCCTGGCCCCTCCAGGCCCCTCCAGGCCCCTCCAGTCCCCTCCAGGCCCCCTCCAGGCCCCTCCAGTCCCCTCCAGTCCCCTCCAGTCCCCTCCAGTCCCCTCCAGTCCCCTCCGACCGAGTCCCTTCCAAGGCACCCCCCCACTGATGGATTCAGTCATTGGAACCGAACCTTCCAAGATGCATCATCCACCATGTCAGTTGGCGCCAGCGGCTGTGAAGCTGGATCGCTGCGCAATCGGCAAGACCTTTTTGGCAACAGGTTTTAGAGTGGTCAGGTAGCATTCTCCAAGTAGGAATTCACGTCTCTGACACAATCGTCCATCGTACAGACCGAGGAGGTGGTATGCAGATGATGCTGCCAAAGGCACACGTGTTACGTCAGTGCAGCACGACATGCCATCACGTCCCCTCCTCGTCTCAGCAATGCCGGATACAAATTTAGCTCGATTCTTTACTGCATTATACAAGTCTAGTAGAGACACTGGAGACGTTTCCGCTTTGCACCTTTGCCAACCACGAGATCCATGTTCCAACGCTCACTCCTCGTCCTCGTCGCCGCCCTCGGCATATTTGTTTCGAATGTCCTTCCATTGTCGCTAGATGAGGCTCGTTAGTATCGCCTTGGAAGTGCACGCTTCTTCGTATGCACAAACTCACGCCGCGATTGTGGTTGTCCCACCACTTGTTGATGCCATTGTTGAAGCCACTGAAGATAAACATGGCCGAGGTTAGTGAGTCGCGCCCTGAATTGCTGCCACAACCGGGGAGCCATACACTTCAAAGGCGAAGCCGGCGGTAAAGACAGCCGCCAGCATGGCGTAGTTCTTTCGGAAGAGAGTGCTATTGTTCTCTTGATTAGTTCCATCGTCGTGGTTGCGGGCGGTCGATGGTCGGCTCGGCTTTCTTCGAGGTACTTGCCTGTAGATGGTGTTGGTGATGGACTGCGGGATGCGGGATGCGGGATTAGCAAGGGCTTTGCCTCTGTCGTGCGCCGTCGCCATGAATGCTTACCATTTTGACTAGTCGGTGCGATTCAGCACTGCGCAATATGCTTTCAAGGTGCGGCTTGGCCGTGAAGCGGTCGTCGGTCGAATTTCGTGGATGCAAGGAAACGGCTCGAGAAGACGCTGGGAAATTCGCGATGGACGGAGGCAGCCTTTGCATGCGTTTTGATTGGTTGCATCTGCCTTGGACAGCTCCACCAAATCCGACCGCCACAACAGGTCGGATAACAGACTCTTCGGATACATCTTGCACTTCCCTTGATGCCCATTGACCTGTAGGAGCTCCCTTCAACTTTGAATGCTGGCCATGAAAGTGGGGTCCCTTTTTGGTTGTTACCTTAGGTATTGTACTGCAAACACATCCCGCCTCCGCGCCAAGGCTGGTTCAGAACTCCAGAACTTCAGACTCACATGTGCGAGGCTACCACCTCTCTAAGCGCGTTGAGGTGCGCTTCGAAAGCCCCCCATCTTGCTGTCTGTATTCCACTCAGATTCCACCGCCAACGCCCCTTCCTTCGCATTCAACCCGCACTACTCTTCCCTACAAAAGCTGCCTCGCACAGCACCGCGAGCGGCCGCCCAAAATGCCGTCGCAAGCTACGAATGCAGGCATCATCACCGATCAGGGCAGCGGAGAGCGCCACATCCCGGAATCGGTGCGCTCCGATGGGAGCACCCGCAAAGCTATCAAGATACGTCCTGGCTACCGCCCACCCGAAGATGTCGAAGTGTACAAAAACCGAACCGCCGAAGCATTCCGCGAGCGAGGTCGAAGAATAGGAATTCCCGGAGCCAGCGGGCTGAAAGAAGACGCACCAGAGCAAGGCTCCTCTGCCACGAGCAATAAGACTGCGAAGCGACGGGAGGCTCGCAAGAAGGCAAAAGCTACCGAGGACAATGGGGCCGCGAACGCCAGCGGGCAAGCACCTGTCGAACCGCCTAAACCTGAGGAAGTCGACCCCGAGGTGGAGCGTGAGAAGAAGGTCCGCAATCTTAAGAAGAAATTAAAGCAGGCCAAGGATCTCAAGAGCAAGAAGAACGGTGGCCAAGCACTTTTGCCCGAGCAGGTTGCCAAGGTCATCAAGATCAGCGAGCTTATTCGTGAGCTTGATGCGCTTGGCTTCGATGCTGAGGGTGAGGCCAAGCTTAAGCCTTCCGACAGCTCTTCCATGGCCAAGACCGACGGCAAAGAGTGAAGAGGGCTCAAAATCTGATGTTGGACTTGAGACGACTACTTCCAAGTCTGTTCGGTTTATGATGACGACGATACGTTATGGGACGCTTCTAATGAAGCTGCGTCACTGATGTCGCTCCTAGGAACGTGGCGGACACATTCTGGGCCCATCGAAATGGATTCGGTCAATTTTCCCCCACTCAATGAAGAAGAGCGCGCGAGCAGAGAATGTGAAGTCGACCACTCACACACGCCGAGACGGGTAGGCAGTCGGATGGGCGGGAGCTAATCGCGTGCGGTTTTGACTTGACCTGTATTGCGACGGGCTTTATGGTAGATATCTTGGCGAGGATGCTCAGTTACAATTTCTCTACCAGTATCCTGGTGCTGCGAAATGTGCTGGGCACGTTCGTCAAATAAGTTAGCTTGGTCCATAGACAGATGGCGTTAATGGATATCATGAATGCCTGCACTGTGCCTTCCTGAAACATGAAATTTGCAATCCTGAGACTAAAAGGCCAGCCAAATTCACGAAAATCTTAGAAAAAGAAAAAAGAAAAAAGAAAAAAAAGTGTAAAAAAAATGTAAAATTTTTTTTTGAGTAAATAAACGAATGAAATTCCCCGACAAGGACGGATTTCAAAGTGCACAGAAAATTTATTTGACCACAGCCTACGTAGGGTAGAATATATTGCATGCAGCGCTCACTGGACTTTAGGATGAGACTGCCGACCTTTTGCCGATCGCGTGGCCGCGGTAGGTGGTGTGTCCATCAAAGGCTCCAGATGCGTGAGGTAAGCTCCCTCCCTCCCTACCATTGACGCACCCTCACCCCAGGAATCAACAAGTCAACGACCACAGTCGGAGCAATACCGACGCTCAGTCCTACCATTGAAGCCGTCTTGGTCCTCTAGAAATCCACATAGGACCCGTGAACTGGCAGTTTTACTGGCTCGGGATCCACGAGACAAGTGCCGCAGACGACCACACATTCGATCGCATCGTTGCAAACATGTCAGCAGAGGAAGAGCGCCGGGCGGCCCTCGACATGTATCGAGCGAAGCTAATCGAGTCTCGAGAGTGGGAGGCAAAACTCAAGAACCTCCGACTAGAGATCAAGGACCTGCAAAAAGAATTCGACAGGACCGAAGACAACATCAAAGCGCTGCAAAGCGTTGGACAAATCATTGGCGAGGTTTTGAAGCAGCTGGATGATGAGAGATGTACGGTTTCCACCTACGCATTGTGCTCCATTCATCATGGAAGAAAGCCGAAAGGCCACCGCGGTGCCGCTTGCTAACGCTTTGGGAAACGATAGTCATTGTCAAGGCCTCATCAGGACCTCGGTATGTCGTCGGTTGCCGATCGAAAGTAGACAAGGAGAAGCTGAAGCAAGGCACACGCGTTGCTCTGGACATGACGACTCTCACCATCATGCGGATGCTTCCCCGCGAAGTCGACCCCTTGGTGTACAACATGTCGTTAGAAGATCCCGGACAAGTCAGCTTCGCCGGCATCGGTGGCCTGAACGATCAGATTCGAGAGCTGAGAGAGGTAATCGAATTGCCACTGAAGAACCCCGAGCTCTTCCTCCGCGTTGGCATCAAGCCTCCCAAGGGTGTTTTGCTATACGGACCTCCTGGTACTGGAAAGACGCTCCTGGCACGAGCAGTAGCCAGCAGTTTGGAGACAAATTTCCTGAAGGGTATGTTTTATCATGTGCTACCAATTCGGCGTCAGGCAGCGATTCAATACTGACGAGCGCAAATCCAAGTTGTTTCCTCGGCCATTGTGGACAAGTATATCGGTGAATCGGCACGATTGATTCGAGAAATGTTTGGCTACGCCAAGGAGCATGAGCCTTGTATCATCTTCATGGACGAAATCGATGCCATTGGTGGCCGCCGTTTCTCCGAAGGCACCAGCGCAGACAGAGAAATTCAGCGAACGCTTATGGAGCTTCTCAACCAGCTCGACGGTTTCGACTACCTGGGAAAGACGAAGATCATCATGGCCACCAACAGACCCGATACCTTGGATCCCGCCCTGCTGCGTGCCGGTCGTCTGGACCGAAAGATTGAGATTCCATTGCCGAACGAGGTCGGACGACTGGAGATTCTCAAGATTCACGCCCAGAGCGTGGTCACGGACGGTGATATCGACTTTGAGAGTGTGGTGAAGATGAGCGACGGCTTGAACGGAGCCGATTTGAGAAACGTGGTGACTGAAGCGTGAGTTGGAAGACCAAGAAGAATTTGCCGGTGACTAGCGCACTGCAGAGAAGATTGGGACTAACTCATCTATGCAGCGGTTTGTTCGCCATCAAGGATTACAGAGACTCCATCAACCAGGACGACTTCAACAAGGCAGTGCGCAAGATGTCCGAGGCCAAGAAACTGGAGGGCAAGCTGGAGTATCAGAAGCTGTAGATGGGAACAGCAGAGGGGCGGGATAGAGGACGTGGCGCAAGGGGCTGGTCTGCCCGGAGAGCGTACAGGCGTCTAGAGCTGGTCCCGTACGAGTGTAGAAAACAATAATTGATCAGCATCTTGTGTCTGAAAAGTCTTGTTTGGGGAAATGGCTACTGATTGCCAGTGCCAGCAAAACCTGCTGCGAGTGACATGATTCTGCGGCCTTGGTTCTGAACTCCCCATCAAACAACATATGCTTGACCTTTGAAATCGCATGGGTTCACAAGATGAAAGGATGGTCAAAACAGCCTTCTCCCCACCTGAAAACCGCAACAGTACCCTTTTCTCCTTGTTTGTCACCAACTTCTGCGCCCCAGAGTTGTTGCCGCCTCGGGCTAACAGAGACCATGATGCACATGGCACAGGTACATGCTACGCCAAGATCGCAGAGGGTATTCGGCATGCATTACGCGATGGGGTCTCCAACAGGACGCCAGAGGGACGTGTGCCGAGAATTTAACGCGTCCGTACGAGATGATGATTGGGAGGGAGGGAAATCACGCTCCATCAGGGACGAGGACGAGTCCAAAGGTATCGAGACTGCCTGATCTGAACGACCTTGAGACTAGACCACGAGCAGCTGAAGGAGCAGAACAGGAACGAGCTTGCGGAGGAGGAGACGATTACAGTTGAGGAGGAGGGGACGATTACAGTTGAGGAGGAGGGGACGATTACAGTTGAGGAGGAGGAGACGATTACAGTTGAGGAGGAGGGGACGATTACAGTTGAGGAGGAGGAGACGATTACAGGCCGAGGAGTGAGCGGCCAGGAAGCGCAAGAGAGAGACTGGACCGAAAGCAGCCCCCGGTTGACGGATGGCCAATGCTGCTCGTCAAGCGAGAAGCTCGGGAAAACAAGGCATGCAGGCCTTGTCTGGCGGCTGCGGCGCAGAGAAGATGATGATGGTTTTGAGCCGAGGCGCGGATCCTTCCATACTGCGTGCGTGGTGGCACCTCTTGCGAGAGGACTGCTCTTCTTCAGCAATTGCCACTTGGGCCGCGAATCTGGCGTAAAAAAAGGTCGAGAGCGAACACCGTCTCGGGAAGGAGAGCAGCAGAGATGATGGAGATGCACAAAAAAGAGGTATCAAGGCCGGCGCCAAAACTGTGTAGGCGACCGGGAGCCAGCAGCTTGTACGATTGGCGACGACGAGAAATGAGACGGAGCGAACGTTGAATGCTAAACACCTGGGCAGCTTGTTTTCTTCTTGTTTAAAAAAAAAACAACCATGAACCGAACCCAAGCCCGCAGGCCAAGACGAGAAAAAAAAAAAAAAAGAAGATGGCGAGTAAGGGAGGCAAAAAAGCGAGCAATCGTGCACACTGCTGTCAACACAGCATGGTCAATTCTAACCCGGCCATGCATCGCCGAGTCGGGAGGGAAAAAGGCCGGTCCGTTTCGCCCTAGCACAGTTGGGAGTTGCGGTCAAGATAGACTCCCTCAGCCATTGATCCAATGTCCGAGTCATTCCCGTCGCGGGGTCATGTCAAGGTTAAGTAGGTAGGTGATGCTCGACGTATCCGATCCGCGGACAGGCAGCCGAGAATGCAGCGGGCGAGACGGCTGGGAGCCAAGATGAGAATTTTCCGATTCCTGAATCCACAGATGGGCCCCCGTGGTGCTATTTTTGGACCAGCGTCCTCGCGGCAGGCCTGGACGAGGGGCCACAAATGAGGCTGTGGAAAAAGACTGAGACGGAATACTAAGCGCGATCGTGCATGTGGCGCTCCAGGAGGAGGGAGGCGAGGCCAGGCCTGGCCCACAGGAGAGCCAGGAGACGGGAACTAATACGGACGGCATCAAAACGCACATGCGGCAATGCTGTGTGTTGTGTGCAGGTGCAGGGAGGGAAAAGAAGAAAGAAGGAAGGTAGACCCAATCATCCAGGGTCGTCGATGCCCATACCCGTGAGGCAGGCAGGCAGGCAGGCAGGCTGGTAGATGCTAGGTAAGTACTTAGGTACCTAAGGTAAGTACGTACTTCCTTAGGCACCCAAGGTAGATATCTACAACATGTACACGATCGGCGGCAGCGCGAGAATACGAGCCAATGACGTCCCGGGGGATTTCAGTCGGGAGGAGGCATGTACACAGGTACACGACGACCTCTTTTGTCACCGGCAGCAAGGCAATTGCCAAGGACGGGGGCGCCAGCCCACCGCCCGCCCCTTCTTTCTCCTGGACGATGCCAGAGCCGGTCCTGGCCCCTGGACATGGCCATTGCTGCAGCTGTCTACTGTTTGTGGTGTCGGATCCAGCGAGTCGTGCCCGCCCCGAGAGCGCGTCTACTGCGGTGCACACACGGCTGTAGGAGCAGACCGTCCATGCCATCATCTCGCACCGCCGACGCCCGTCAGCTCAGCCGGCGCGCAGTGCGCGTTGCCAGCCCGACAGGTGGTGCAAGGAGGGCCACCACCTGTCGGGCTGGCAGCCAACATCCATATCGAAGCTGCCCCTGGCCCCCCTCATCACCGACCCCCTCCTCTGCCTGTCAGCGGCCCCACTCGCTGGAGCTGAGCCACAAGCCTCTGTGCCCACTGCCTGTGCCCGCTGCCTGTGCCCGCTGCCTGGTGTTGCGGGCACTTGCGGCTGCTGGGCTTGTTGTCTGGTTCACGGGCACAGTGGGCGCGCTCTCGACCGACGTAATCATAACGAACCAACTACCCGACGACTTGTTGGACGCCAAGCCTGCTTCCTCACCCCCACACCATACACATGCATACATAAATCAAACCAGCTCCCGACTCCCGTGGCTGTCGGTTCTACATTTCATCCTCTTGCTGTTTTCTTTTTTTCTTTTTTTTTCTTCTCGCCACCTTGTGCACTCGATCCATTCTCTTGCTCTTGACCACAGGTCAGCCTCCGATCCAGTACAGGATATTGTCCGTGGACAAGACGCCCGTCGACAATGTGGTCAGTTGCTACGCACCTTCTCGCCTCTGCCAGCACCACGAGAAACCGCCCCGCCTTCTGGTGCTCCAGACAATAGGGATGGCATTGGCAATTCTCAAAAGGACAAATCCAAGGCTGACATTTTCCCCCTTTTTCGTGTCTGGAAACAGCGGCATCTTTGGATACATCAATTACTTGGTGGAGAAGGACCGCAAGTTCATTCTAAGCACACTGATCAATGGTGAGTGGGCTGATGCGACCCCCCCCCCGGACCCCCCTTGTCTTGAAAAACTGCAGCTCCAAAAGGCTGACATGGGCCCTTTTTCTCTTCTCCGCTCAGGTCTCTCCCGTCTCGAGTACCGGGGCTATGACTCCGCCGGTCTTGCCGTTGATGGCGACAAGAAGAGCGAGGTTCTCGCTTTCAAAGAGGTTGGCAAGGTTGCCAAGCTGAAGAAGCTCATCCACGAGTCCAAGGTTGATTTGGAAAAGGGCTTTGATTCGCATGCTGGCATCGCCCATACTAGATGGGCTACACACGGGCCTCCCTCGACCGTCAACTGTCACCCTCACCGGTGAGTGAGCAGTCATACGTGATGGCCATGGCCTTTGCCTTCACATTCCTGCTGCCCAATCCCACGACAACTCTTGCCCTTTTTTTCCCCTCATGGAGCCTCATTGGCTGACTTGACCCATTTTGTTCCAATTTGTAGATCGGATCCCTCATGGGAATTCAGCATTGTACACAACGGCATCATCACCAACTACAAGGAGCTGAAGACGCTTTTGGCAGCAAAGGGCTTCAAGTTCGAGACCGAGACCGACACGGAGTGCATCGCCAAGCTTACCAAGTACATCTACGATCAGCATCCCCAGATCGGCTTCACTGATCTGGCCAAGGCCGTCATCCAGGAGCTCGAAGGTGCCTATGGCCTGTTGATCAAGTCGGTCCACTACCCTCACGAGGTCATTGCTGCCCGAAAGGGATCTCCTCTTGTCATCGGCGTCAAGACTCAGCGACGCATGAAGGTCGACTTTGTTGATGTGGAGTACGGTGACGATAACACGCCTCTGCCCGCCGAGGCTGCTTCTCAAAACGTTGCTCTCAAGAAGAACGTGACGGGCTTCCTCTCGCCATCAAACAACTTGCTCGGCGCTCCCGACAAGTCCCTTCTTCACCGCTCGCAATCCCGCGCGTTCATGACGGAGGATGGCATGCCCATGCCCACCGAGTTCTTCTTGTCCTCGGACCCGTCTGCCATTGTTGAGCATACCAAGAAGGTTTTGTACCTTGAGGATGATGACATTGCCCACATTCACGAGGGTTCCCTCAACATTCACAGACTGAAGAAGGCGGACGGCAGCTCCAATGTCCGTGCGATTCAGACGCTCGAGCTGGAGCTGCAGGAGATCATGAAGGGCAAATTTGACCATTTTATGCAAAAGGAAATCTTTGAGCAGCCCGAGTCGGTTGTCAACACCATGCGTGGTCGTCTCGACATTAAGGACAAGAGCGTCACGCTGGGTGGTTTGCGATCGTACATCTCCACGATTCGCCGCTCTCGACGCATCATCTTTATCGCTTGCGGCACGAGCTACCACTCTTGCATGGCGGTCCGTGGCATCTTTGAGGAGCTTGCCGAGATTCCCATCATGGTCGAGCTGGCCTCGGACTTCCTTGACAGAGAAGCCCCCGTGTTCCGTGACGACACTTGCGTCTTTGTTTCGCAGTCTGGCGAGACGGCCGACTCGCTGATGGCTCTGCGATACTGCCTGGAACGCGGTGCATTGACCGTCGGCATCGTCAACGTTGTTGGTTCATCCATTTCCTTGCTCACCCACTGTGGTGTCCACGTCAACGCCGGTCCCGAAATCGGTGTCGCCTCGACCAAGGCCTACACCTCTCAATTCATCGCCATGGTCATGTTTGCGCTGTCCCTTGGTGAGGACCGCGCTTCCAAGAAGAATCGGCGCGAGGAGATCATGGAAGGTTTGGCCAACATTTCCGACCAGATCAAGACCATTTTGGAACTGGATCAGCCCATCAAGGAGATGTGCGAAAAGGTCTTTAGGAATCAAAAGTCTCTGCTTTTGCTTGGCCGCGGAAGCCAATTCTCCACGGCCCTTGAAGGCGCCCTCAAGATCAAGGAAATTTCGTATCTGCACTGCGAGGCCGTCATGTCTGGTGAATTGAAGCACGGTGTGTTGGCCTTGGTCGATGAGAACATGCCAATCATTATGATTCTCACCCGCGATGAGATTTTCAAGAAGTCGCTCAATGCATATCAGCAAGGTAGGTTCCTCGCCTGTGTACCTCGAGTTGGGACAATGTCGGCCTTGTTCCATGTTGCCCCCCCATTCTTTTTTATTCTTTTTTATTGTTTGATCCAATCATGCTGACATGAGTTTTTTCTTGGCAGTCATTGCTCGTGGTGGCAAGCCCATTGTGCTTTGCAATCCCGCCGACCCCGAATTTAAGACATCCGAGGCGCAAAAAATTGAAATCCCCAAGACGGTTGACTGTCTGCAGGGTCTCCTCAACGTCATTCCCTTGCAGCTGATTGCGTACTGGCTTGCCGTGCTCGAGGGCCTTAACGTGGACTTCCCTCGTAATCTGGCCAAGTCTGTCACTGTGGAGTAAAGCTGCGCAGCCATGAGCCGTTTTGAGCATTGGCTGTGCTTGTATCGGTTGGCGTGTCTCGTGTGTCTCGCAGGCGGGTCACCATGATTCGGCTGTCGTCGGGAGGCAAATTCTGTTTGTCCCTTGTGAATGGCCAAGGTATGATGGCGACTGTAGGTGCTGGTCTTGGGCAGCAGGGGACGTTGGATGGGATTATGAAACGGTTTATTCTATTTCTTCTTCTTCTTCTTCTTCTTCTTCTTCTTCTTCTTCTTCTTCTTCTTTTTAATCATGTCATGATCGGGTATGAATAGCGATTTGGGTTGCAGAGCTTGCCTGCAATGTGGTAATGAAATGCCCTTGGGGTGAACAAGTTTTGGTTGGTTTGGGAAAAAAGGAACAAGGAAACAAAGTATGCTTGTTGTTGGCAAGCCCTCTGTTTTTTTCTTTTTCCTTTTCTTTTCAATAACTTGAGAATGAATCAATCTTTTTGTAGACACCTGGGTTTTGCTGGTTTATGCCGTGACGGAATAATGCCGCTCGAATGTTGATGTGTGGACATGCGATGAACTTGTGGTTTAGTGTTTCTGTTTTTACATGTCAACCAGTTTGCTCATGTTGGAACTCTTTTGAAGACGTTTACTTTTTTTTCGTTGTGCCGTGACAGGGCAATCTCGCCTGTGATGTTGACGTGTTTTCTTCTTTGTTTTCATTCTTTTCCCCTACTAACTTGTAAATAAGCAGGTTTTTTTATAGATATGTGAATTTTCTTTGTTTATGCTGTACTAAAGTAATCTTACCTGTACTATTAATATATTTTCTTCTTCTTTTTTATTCTTTTCCCCTACTAACTTATGAATAAGCAGGTTTTTTTATAAATGCTTACATTTTCTTTATTTATGCTATACTAAAGTAATCTTACCTATACTATTAATGTGTTTTCTTCTTTATTTTTATTCTTTTCCCCTAATAACTTATAAATAAGCAGGTTTTTTTGTAGATGCTTACATTTTCTTTATCTATGCTATACTAAAGTACTCTTACCTATACTATTAATGTGTTTTTTCTTTGTTTTTATTCTTTTCCCCTACTAACTTGTGAATAAGCAGGTTTTTTTGTAGATGCTTACATTTTCTTTATTTATGCTGTCCTTGTTGGGATCACTCACAGGGTACGATTATGCTGCAGCAAAAAAGGGGGGGGTAACAAAGGTCTAATTATCTATGAAGTCTATCAAAGGGAAAAGAGGGGGACGATGCAGAAGTTGTGGTGTTGTGGCCACAGTGCTGCCCTAGGTCACATGACAAGTAATCCAGCCAATCAGGGCACGCGCATTGTGCATGTGACCCACAATTCCCGGTCATTATCGTGTATCCCTTCCATCATCCAGACGAGCGATTCCAACAGTACTAAAGTAATCTTACCTATACTATTAATGTGTTTTCTTCTTTGTTTTTATTCTTTTCCCCTACTAACTTATAAATAAGCAGGTCTTTTTATAAATGCTTATATTTTCTTTATTTATGCTATACTAAAGTAATCTTACCTATACTATTAATGTGTTTTCTTCTTTATTTTTATTCTTTTCCCATACTAACTTATGAATAAGCAGGTCTTTTTATAGATGCTTGAATTTTCTTCGTCTGTGCCGCGATGAAGCAATCTCGCCTGCGATGTTGATGATGTGTGGGATTGCAAAGAATGGAGTTGGAGTGTACGGCTCGACTGAGCTTCTCCAAGGCAGTTGACCTGGCCTGGGGGGATTGATCTGCATGCTCGAAGGATTTGTGGTTGGGTGTTGATGTTGCCATACGGCAACTAGTCGGTTTACGTTCCGTGGCTGCGAAGCCGGGTGCATGGACGTTGTGTGCAGGCTCGAGTCGAGGTCCCATTCCAGCGTGTGTAGGCTTTGAAGAAAAATTTTGAATTCAAACAAGAAGAGAAATACACACACACACACACACACACACAAGAAAAAAGACGCGTTCCCTCTACCCGATTACTTTACACTGTTTGCGTTCCATAGCCCTTGATCCTCTCGGCAAAAGCCCAGCTCTGCTCCTCGAGCTTCTCATCCTCCTTGATGTCGACGCCGTCCTTGGTCACCACGGCGAGCGAATAGCTGTCCAAGCTCCTGGCATCCCTGTAGAACAGCACCTTCATGCACTCCTTGATGACGTCGACGGCCTCCTCCCGTGTCAGCTTGGCGGCGGCCTCGTCGTCGGGCGCGTGGCGGCGCATGATGGGCTGGGCGAGCATGGCACCGAAGCCGGTGGCGAGGCTCGGAGACGAGTACGTGGTGCCGAGGAGGTCGGCGGCGGCGAGGAAGGGGGCGCCGTGGTCGTCGAGGCCGGCAACGAGGATGTGGTTCCAGAGGGGGTCGAACTTGGAGCGGCGGCGGTAGAGCAGCTTGGAGAGGTACCGGTGGAGGTTGGCGGCGGAGAGGCGGGCGGCGTCGGGGGAGTCGTAGGCCTCGGTGAGGGCGAGGTCGATGAGGTGGCGGTCGAGGTACTGCATGTCGGAGATGTCGCCGGTGAAGCCGACGACGGAGGAGTCGGCGAAGGGGCGGAGGCGTTTGATGTTGGTGAAGCGGGCGAGGGAGCCGTATGATGCTTGGGGTTTTTTTTTTTTTTTTTTTTTCTTTTGTCAGTTTGTCTGTATATTTTGGGCGTCTTCTTTGTCTCTGTGACGGAAGAGGAGACGGGGGATGGCCGTACCGAGGTTGTCGGCGGCTATGACGACGCCGTCCTTGAACTTGAGGGCCACGACGGATGTTCCTGTCACGATGGGCTGCTGGGTGTGTGTTTTGGGGCCGTTGCCTTGCATGAAGGAGGGGTCGTAGGCGCCGTAGATGTCATCTCTGGGCTGTTGCGGGGGTTGTCAGTCTTCTGCTTTTGGTGTAAATCTTGGCGTAGGATCTGGGGGGTTCTTTGGGAGAAGGGGAGGATGGAGGGTGGATTGTTGGCATCGAAACGACGTACTCTGCCCCAGGCTTGTGGCCGGTGGTCCATGGCTGGGTGATGTGAGGGATGATGTGAGGGGTGGTGTGAGGGGTGATGTGAGCAGAAGGATGAGTTCAAATGGCGAGAAAAAGACCAAAAAACGTGCTCGACGGAGGAGGGAGGAGGACAAAGGGGCGTCAGAGAGAGCTTGGTTTTGCAACGGGAGACTATGCCGTCGGATGATGGCTGGCTAGCAGGAAGCAGCTCTGGTGGTGATGATGCGAGCTGTCTGCCAGCCAGCCAGCCAGCCTCGTAGTTGGACGGTAGCCTGCGGCTGTGGCTGCTGTTACATAAGCAGCGGGTGGGCGATGCCTGATTGGACAGACTGCCAGCTTCATCAGCAGTGGGGGCAGGTTGCGATAGCGCGTCTGCGTCTGCACGGTGGGCCCCCGACGCCAAGCACAACATGTGTACGTACGTACGTATTAGCTCAGCAGCAAGCTTCGGACAGCTTGGGGGGTGTGTGCCAGACAACAAACAGCCAGCCAGTTGCTCCTTCCCTTCCCCATCCAATCCATCCCTTGTCGTGCCCTCGACTAGCTCGTCTCGTGCCACCCACCCACCACCGCGACCGTGTCCAACAAGCCACCCCATCGATACTCTGTCGATACTCCATCGATACTCTATCGATACTCCATCGATACTCTATTAATACTCCATCGATACTCCATTGATACTCCATCGATACTCCATCGATACGCCATCCAAACAAACCGTCTCGGGCCCATCAGCACGGCTGCCAAACCATTGACCACACACCCTGGGGCAGACAACCCGAGCCATATAGCAACCTGTTCAAAACATCATCGTCGGCCCCCAGCAGAAAACCAATGCTGACAGCAATCGGCAGGGCTGCCGCTCGCGGAGCCCTCCTCCGCAGCAGATCGGCAGCGCCTAGAATCGGACTCGTCGCCGCCGCGCAGCTGCTCCGCGGGCCCGCGAACCAGGCCAACGTCGTCCTCGCGCTCGCCCGCTCGCGCACCCTCTCCGACTCGGCACGGCTGCTCGCCCCCGCAAAGGGCACGTCGGCCGCCGCCAGCAAGGCCAAGAAGACCAAGGCCGCCGCGGCCAAGAAGAAGCCCGCGGCCAAGAAGAAGACGGCCGCGGCCAAGAAGAAGAAGAAGAAGCCCGCGGCCAAGAAGAAGCCGGCCAACAAGGCAAAGAAGACGCTGACGCCCGAACAAAAGGAGAAGGCGGAGCTCAAAAAGCTCAAGCAGCTGGCCTTGCTGAAGCGTCCGACGTACTTGCCCGACTCGGCCTGGTCGGTGTACGTCGCCGACAACATTACTCCTGGAGGGGCGGCTGTCTCGGCGAGAATCAAGGGTATTGCGCAAGATTTTGCCAAAATTTCCGACCCCGACAAGGACGTATGTTTTCTCTCTCCTTTGCTTCCGTCCTTTTTTTTTTTTTTTTTTTCCGTACAGCCAGAAACACGCCCGTCAATTGGCCGAGAGAAAAGAAGGAAGAAGACGGCGCCCGGATGCAAAATGCTAACCTTTCTCGTTTCCCCTCTCAAAGCGCCTCCAAGCCCGCGCGTCGGCCAACCAGCTGTCCAACAAGGAGACTCGCCAAAAATGGATCAAGTCGTTCCCGCCCGAGGCCATCTACCTGGCCAACCTCGCGCGTCGCCGTCTCGGGCGCAAGCTCGACAAGCCGCGCGTCTACCTTGTTCACGATGACCGACAGCCCAAGCGCGCCAGATCGGCGCTCAGCTTGTTCGTCATGTCGCGCTTCCCGCAGGTCAAGGGTGACAAGGCGAGCATGACGGATGCCTTCCGCAGCGTGGTCGAGGAGTGGAAGGCACTGCCCGAGTCGGAGAAGCAGCCTTACAAGGATGAGGCGGCCAAGGAGGCGCAGAAGTCGCAGGCGCTGTTCAAGGCCATCAGGGACAAGGCCAAGGCGTATATCAAGGCGGAGAAGGAGGCGTCTGGGTAGCTTGTTTGTTGGGTGATGCGCTTGGGGCCCCGGCAGTCGTCATGTGTCTTGAGGTCATCGTTGTCGTCGGCATCCCGTTCTGATGGCCACTGTCTCTTTGGCCTGCCTTGGGGACAAGGAGGGTGTTTTGTCCGTCACGTACTGCATGTGCTGTGTTGTATTGTAGGTTTGTCAACAATTGGTCATTTATGCATGACACGTGCCGTTATGCCGGCTTGGGCTGGGTGTGAGTTGATGCAGGCGCGGGAGGTAATGTAGCACATGCAGCACATGTGAATGAGCTGGGTGATGACGACTGCTGATTGGGAAATCTCGTCATCACCACAGACGAGCATGGGGGGTGCAGGATCGAACTTGTTTCCATTTCCATTTCCATCTTCTCTTTCTTTCTTTTTCTCTCCTCCCCTTTTCCCTTTTATTCCTCCTCTCCTTCTCCATCACAAACTCGTAATGGATGAAATGTCGGCATGTGCGTCAGCTACCGGACGCAGACGGCTCACTCCTGATGCCCTTACGAGAGCAACGTCGAGTAAATAATGCATGGCATGGCGTTGTCAAAAGTGGCTCCTTAAAAGGGAACAAGTATTCCCCCCCCCCTTTTTTTTTTCAAGCAGATAGTTGATTTTCATGACAATGTGAGGGAGTGCCGGACTCGACCTCTCCCATGATAAAACGACATGGTGAAATGTAAACAGGAACATGTGGAGACCGAGACCTCACAAGGCCAGGACCATGGCCCAGACAACCCGACCGACCGGCTCCCGGTCAACATCTTGCCCAAAAGACAAACGCCCGCGGGAAAACAAAGAGCGGAACAGGATAGGAGAAGAAGAAGAAGAAGA
>AFQZ01000723.1:0-26262 GCA_000222935.2 Aciculosporium take MAFF-241224 | reverse complement strand
CACTATAAAGCTTAACAGATACTATAGTAATAATTAGGTGGTTTCTGTATTTATAAAAGAGGAAATTAGAAAAGTTATAAAGAATATAGTAAGTTAGAAAGCCCTAGGGCTAGATAAGCTATTAATAGGTTTCCTTAAGCTATATAAAGTAGCCCTAGTATTATGTTTAATATGCCTTATAAATATATACTATAGTTTAGAACACTATCTAGCCTCCTTTTAGTAAGCAAAGGTAATAGTTCTATATAAACCTAAGAAAACCCCTAAGAAGTTAGGTAAACCAGGGGGGTAAAGGCTAATATTACTATTAAACATACTAGGAAAAGTAATTAAAAGAGCTATTATAAGGAGGATTACTATTATAGTAAAGAAAGGCTATATACTACTAAATATATAAATAGGTAATAAGGCTAGTAGGTTAATAAAGATAGCACTAAGCATACTAAAAAAGGTTATAAAAATAGCATAGTATTACTAGGAAATAGCATTATTATTATAGCTAGATATTACTAGGGCATTTAATACTATTAGCTATAAATAGCTAATTTATACTATAAAGGAGTTAAAACTACTAGAGTAAATAGCTAGGTAGGCATAAGGCTTTATATTAAGAAAAAAAGTATAACTAGCGTTTAATAAGTATATTACTAAGGAAATCTAAGTTACTATAGAGATTCTATAAGGGTTACTAGTATTTTCTATCCTCTTCCTGCTTTATATTATACTACTATATTAAAGACTAGTAGCAGCGGAATTAATATTAATATTAGGGTTCTTAAATAATATAAATATTATAATATATAAGAAAACAGTAAAGGAAACTAAAGTATAACTAAAAAAAGCCTAAAGGATATATAAGAAGTAGTTAAAGAAGTATAAGCTAAGGTTTAACCTAAGAAAGAGTAAGCTATTATACTTTATAAGGAAAAGGCAGGCAATTATAATAATAATCCGACTTAAAAGAATAATAATATAACTAATATAATTAGCGCGATTCCTAGGGGTTTAGATTTACTAAAAGCTTTATTAGTTAACCTATATAAAGAAGGTAAATACTAAATTATTATAGCAGAAGTTAGCACTTATAATACTAGCTATATCTACATAGAAATACTAACTAAAGTATGTAAAATCCCTTTATATATAGGTAATAAGAAGTATAATAGCTTATAAAGCCAGGATATACTATACCTATAATAAGTTAAAAGGGGTAGTATAAGGGGTAGTAATAGCATTTATAAGGGAATAGAATAAATGCTTAAGGCAGGTTATAGGGGCGTATAAGGTAATACTAGTAATACTCTTAAAGATAAAAGTAGTAGTACTACTAGTAGATTTATATCTTAATTATATTAAGTAATAATTCTACTAAAGACTTAAGGATAATAGTATAGGTAAGAAGATACAATAGGCATATAATTTAATAACATTATAGCTATAATACTAAGAAAGAGGCTGCTAACGTAATTACTATAAGGCGTTTCTTAATACCCCCCCCCCCCTCCCTAGTAGCCTTATAGCTAAATAGAAATTAGAAAGGGAGTAGGAAAAATAGTAAATATAATAAAGGCATAAGGCTTAAGTAAGAAGAAAATAAGTAAAAGTAATAATAGTAAATAAGGAACCTAACTTTAAAAGTATAAAAAAAATAATAATGCTTTATAATAGCCTACTAAAGCATAAATCTATAGCCTTAGTATAGCTTTAAATAGAGAAAATAGGGCTAAATACCTTTCTTTATAATAGATAGGTGCCTAAGGTAATATTACTAATATATTAATACTAGGGAGGAGATAAGGATATTTCCTACTTTATTCTTTTATGCCTAGAACATAACCATTTAAGGCTAATTCTAGTAGTGCCTATAATAAGAAACCTATAGAAGCTTAGGGCAGTGCTTAATAATAAGAAGCTAGTACTAAATATTATAAAGTAGGTGCTTTTAACTAAGTAACTTTAGTAGTACAGGTTAGTAGAGGAGCTTTATAAGGTATAGCAGATATATAATACTAAGGTTAAAAAAGAGACTAAAGGTAATAAAAATAATAAAATAGAGGAGGAAGAGCTAGATTAGGAGGGAAGGTGCTTATAAGGGGTTTTTACTAATATACTAACCTTTTATATAAAGCATAACCACACTTTTGTTATTATCTGCAGTTCTGGGGGAACTAGCAAATATCTTATACTAATAGTTAAAAACAATAAAGACTTTATATTAAAGGCTTAGCAGGAGCTATATAAAAGAATATAGGTTTTCTCCTCTATTTTAGGGTTTTTCCTATATTAAGAAGTTAGTCGATGAACTAGATAGTGGCTCTAGCTACCTAGCGTACATGAATAATAATAGTATTATAAAGTAAAGCATGCCTTATACCTTTGTAACTATAGCTATAATTTATAGCTTCTGAAGTAACCTTAGGAGTGGTTATTTCCTCTTCTGTATCTGATTCTAAAGAGGCTTTTAAATTAAAAGCTTTAGAGCTACTATTACTATTATTCTCTAGGTTATATACCCTATTAGAGAGATTATAGTTACCTAATATAAAAGAACCATTTAATTCTTCTTTTACTGCCTTCTTAGAAGGTTTTTTGCCTTTCTAATAACCTTTCTTAGGTCTTGCCTTATTCCCTTTATTAAAGGACTTTTTAAGGGAAGACTCTCCTTTTTCTTTATTTTTAGAAGATTTAAAACCCTTAGATTCCTAAGAATTCTTATTTTTATAACCTAATGCTCTATAATTTAAGGCTTTTAAGACTATAGAGCTTTTATCCCTTTATTCTTCTAATAAATCTGCTATTAGGAACTAGAGATTTAAAGTGTTATTAGAAATATTTAGAGCTCTATTTACTCTTATAAAGTATCTTTACCTTTTAGCCTACTAAGGAAAAGTCCCTTTTAAAGACTATAAATACTAATTAACTTAATTTATAAAAGTAATTTACACCCTAGAGGTAAATAATCTAGCTAAACAGTTATTAAAAGCAGCATTAAAAGCCTCTAATATCCCTTTAAAATTTTAGAAATTTAGGGCATGAAATTAGCTATATAATAACCCTCTTTATATCTCTGCACTATAAGAATACTGCCTAACTAAGGATTTATAGGCAGTTAAGGGGTTTTCTTGCTAAACTATAGCATCTTAGGGACCTTTAGTACAGCTGTCTCTTATAACTATAAGAATTATAGCTTAATTAGAGTTTAGGAGCGTTAAAGCTAGGTTAGAATTCTTAAGAAAATTAGGAATTCCTAAAGCTTTAAATTAAATACCTAGGGCCTGCTTCTATTAATTAAAATTTTTAGCACCCTTTAGTTTAGCACCCTTTAGAAAGCTATAAACCTTCTTATTAAATTCTTTAGTAATAGAACTATTAAAAGAAGAGGTTATAGCATTCTTTCCAGCATCCGAACTTTGGCCTTAGCCTTGGGCATGACCTTGACCTTGACCTTGGCCTTAACCTTGACCTTAGCCTGCTATTAATTTATTAACAGCTTTAGATAATTTATTCAAATTATTATTCAGGTTTATTATATCAGAACTCTGCCTATTTATAACCCTCTTAAGCTTAGTATTATAGCTGGTTTGCTAGCTTATAGCCCCCTAGTAATCTTTATCAACCTCTATTATAAACTCTTATAAAGCGACTGTCTTTTACTACAGGGTAGTGGCCCTTTGTAAAATAAGTCAAGTTGCCTATAAAATTTATTTATAGGGCTTTTAGATAGTTAGAAACGCAGACCTCCTTCTATTTTTTAGGAATTTAGAAAGGATTTGCAAAAGGTAGTGGTTTTTTGCTTAATTAAAAAGCAGCTATTTTGCCCTCTATAAAATCAGTTATTTTAACCTCTATAGATTACTTCTAGGCTTATAACCTATTAAAAATAATAAGTATCTTAGAAGTTTACACTAGATTTATAGGGCAAGTTATACTAGATTTTTAATAGAATTTTTATAGAATTTCTAGTGTCTAGCAGTAGTAATAGCTATTAGGTCTAGTGAGGAAGTGTATATAGCTTCCTTATATACCCACTAACCTTTCTTAGGCCTTATAGCTGCTAGCTAGGCTTTATATGCTACTTTTCTTTTTTTATAAAAATTATTTATATATAAAAACAAAAAAATAGACTTATAGCCTAATAAACTAAGTGCTAATATATCCTATATTTAACTTTTTTAATTTTTTAAATTTTACCTAAAAAAAATTTATTATATAAAAAGAAAGCCCTAAATTCCCTAATTCTAATAGTATTCCTAAGACTTTTCTAAGACCTTTAGTTATTAAGATATCTATAAATTAGTATAACCTATAGGGTAACCTACTTTCCTATAAAGGAAAGCGGTTAAGTTATTGCCCTGCTTTCCGGATTCTAAATTAGCAGAATTTTCCTCTGAAGGTCAAGATTTTAACCTTTAATAGCTTTAGTAGCTAGCTAGCTGCTAACCTGCTAGTCGCGTTTTTATACACTTATTATTAACTATAGGGCAATTAAAAATGCTTTAAATTTCTATATTTTTATGCATTTTATAGCTGTTATTAGCTTATAATAAGGTATAGAAGATTAATGCTAGTTATTAATAGTTATTAATGTTCTTGCCTACAGCTGCTAAAATAATCTTATTAGCTGTAAAAGTGGGTCCGTCTAACCACCTAGGAGATACCTGTATCTCAACCACTAGAGTGCTGAAAATTCCCTGTAATTTTCAACAAGATTATACTTATATAGTCCCTAACAATTTAAAGAGCTAGCCAGAGGCTTATTATTACTCTTACTCTATTATTAAAAAGAGAAGGCATCACGGCTTAGCTAAGGGACATTACCTAAGCATATATATAGTTTAAGTAGAAGGTTAGGTAAAGAGACTAGTATTAAGTATTAAAGCTAAAGCTGCTTAGGATGAATTTGCCGCTAAATCCAGCATTAAATTAAGCATGCAATAAAGAGTTTAAATTTAATAAATTCAAACGCAATTAATTTAAGGGGCTTTAAGGATGCTCTAGACTAAGAAAAGTCATTTATTTAGGTAATATTTCTTACGTATTACAGCGTTATTAATTGTTGCTTATTTGTTGATTTTTACGGATTTTTTACGTATTTTAAAGTAATTTTTCTTCTTTAATAAAGAGAGAGTTTGTAAGTATTAGAATTACTTATCTAGAAAATAAAAGATATATATAATAGTAACCGGGAATTATAGGTTATATATACAATATACATGCCCTAATTAGCTGGATTACTATGTTATATAACCTAGGGCAGTACTATAGCTATAATACTACACTTTTACATCGTCCCCCTCTTTTCCCTTTAGAATTATAACTATATAGAAATCAGACCTTTATTACCCCCCCCCTATGTTATTGCTGTAGTATATCGTACCCTGTAAAACCATCAGTTATATTTACTACCTTTTTTAATTTTTATTTACTTATTTTTTCTTATATATAGCTAGGCTATAGCTAAACTATAGCTTAATTATTAAGTAAGGATTATTTTCTAATTTTTTTACTTTTTTTTACTTTTATAATTTAATAGTTTTTTCTTTTTAATATAATACCTCTTTTTATTTATAATTATCCTTAATTATAATAGCTAGTATAATACTAAGATATTATTATTATTTAATTCCTCCTTATATCTTATTATTTTATGTTTTTAGCTTATTTACTCTTTATTTATATTACCCTTATATATTCTTTTATATGAGGTTTATATAATATATTTTAAGTAATTTGAAATTAATTAGTAAATAGATTAATTAATAATTATTATGCTTATTATTTTTATTAGCTTTATAGCTATAACCTTATAAATATTAAGTATATACTAAATTTTCTAATTAGCTGCTATTATTAGTTGCTTATTTATAAGTTTATTTAATACTATTAGTATATTATAAGACTATTAGTTAATATTATATATTTTTTAATTTAAAAATATTATAAATATATATACTATCGGAATCGCTTATATGGATAATGGAAGGGATACGCCGCATTAACTAGGAATTATAGATTGCACACAGAATACACACACCCTAATTAGCTGGATTATAGGTTATGTAACCTAGGGCTGTAATGTGGCCATAATACCACACCTCTATATTATAGCCTACTTTTTCTCTCTTTCTTAGATAGATAAAATTAATTATTAAACCCCTTCCCTCTTATATTTATACTATAGTATACCTATAACCTGCACGTTACTAACACTAATTAGTAGTTGCTAATAACTATAGATTTACTAGGTTATATATAAAAGAGACTCATCTAAATGCTTTTACTTATATAACTATAAGAAATTCTAATGTTATACTAACTAAAGAATTATTTCTTTAAATTATTAACTGTTAAATTATTTATAATTATAAGAAGACTTAACTCTTATAGATCTTTTCCCTTATTATTAACTATTACTTATTTATAATTAAAACCAGATCTTTACTATTATTCACGGAAAATTAACTAATGCTAACCGCTTTAATTAGTACTAAACATAAAGCCTAACCTAAAACACTAAAAAATCTTTAAGCTAAGGGAAAATAAATAATTTTAATAAACAGCTTTAAAAGGATATCTACAGAAGAGAACTTCTAAAGAGCACCCTTCCTTGAAAACTTTATAAGCACTATCTAATTTTATCCTTAAATTAGACTAAGTTAGTTAATAATATTAATATTAATATAGCTACTAAACAATAGATTAATAACTATATTATATATACGATTAACTACTATATTCTTAATAAAGGAAAAGGTTATAACCTCCTTATTAACTTCTAGTAAGATTATAAAAATTAGACTAAGGATACTTTTAATAAAATTAATAATAACCTTAAGTATACCCTTTATAATTACCTTAGTAATAATAGTATTAAAATAGCCAGAGGATTAAGATTAAACGTCTCTAAAGATCTTGTTAATATTTTGAATATTAACTCTAATACAGATTACAAACCTTTGTTAGAGAAATTAACTAGGAAAGATTTTCATTTAACTAAAGACCCTTAACCAGAACTATAAAACCTAACAAGAAAAATTTCTAAAAGTGATTAAAAAGACCTTAATACTCTTAAGAGACTTTATAATAAGGAAGACCTGGCTTAAGATAATAAAGCTATAGGAATAACCTTAATTTCCTAAGGAGGGCAAGGCCACGGCCTAAAAAGCCAAGGGCAAGAAGACGCTAAACTTAATAAAATTTACAAGAATACCCCAGCTTATAACGAAACTCACGAGAACCCCTCTAATAACCTCACGACTTTAACTAACGAAGTAATAACCCTGCTATAAAGAGGACGTGAAAGACCCCGGAAACACCCTTAAGCAGGGGCTTTTCTTACTAAGAATCAAAAGGCTGACTTTTAGCTTGTAGTTAACCTCTATGTAAAGGACCTATTATAAGAGTTACTGTGAGAGCTGCCGCTGAAGAATGGAAAAGTCCTAATTCCTTACTAAAGTCAACAGCAAATTAAGCGCCTAATAAAGAGTTCAAATTTGATGAATTTAAACGCGATTATAAGCGCCTAATTTGGTAGGATTAAACGCGGGAATTACACTCTTTGGCCCCCCCCCCCCACAATACTCTTTGGCCCCCCCCTATAATACTCTTTGCCCTAATAACCATTCGACCTGGACCAATAAAAGTTATTCATTTAAAGGATGTTTTTCGCTTTATTACTAGTTTATTAATATTTGATTATTAGGGCGTTTTAATGCATTTTTTTAGAGCAATTCCTCTTCTTTAATAAAGAGAGAATTTATAAGTGTTAGAATTGCTTATATAGATAATAAAAGGGATACACCGTATTAACTAGGAATTATAGGTTGTATATAGAATGCACGCACCCTAATTAGCTAGATTACAGGTTATATAACCTAGGGCTATAACGTGGCCATAACACTACACCTCTGTATTATAGCCTACTTCTTCTCTCTTTCTTAGATAAATAAAATTAATTATTAAACCCCCCCCCCCTTACATTTGTGCTGCAGCATACCTGTAACCTGCGCGTTACCAACATATACTAAATTAGCTTTTTTTTATGAATTATAAGAGTATTATTTCCTTTCTTTTTTTTATAGTTTTTTTTCTTTTTTCTTTTTTTTATTTTAATTAGTTATCATTATCTAACTACGCTTTTCTTTAATTATATTAATATTATTCTTAGTTTTTTATTATATATTTAGTCCTCTTTTTATTTAGTTTATTTTAATATTTATTTAATAAGTATAATCATTTTACTATATATTTTCTATTAACTTTAAGTAATATTATACCTTATAGTTATTATATTAAGGGGGGCTTTAGTTATTTTTATAGCTTATATAGCTATAAACTATATTATAGCTATAATTAATATTATAATTATTTTTCTTAACTTACCTTATTATTTTTCCTATTATTAATACTACTTTTTTACTTATTTTTATATTATATTATATTTTTATTCCTAGTACTTCTTAGTAAGTATTATATTTCCTAATAGTTTTTTTATTTTTAAATTATTGCTAAAGCTATAAAATTTTCTTATTAATATTAATATTATAATATAATAGCTTAAAAAGTCTTTTTATTTATTTATATTAATATAAATAAGGTTTTTAAGTATATTAGGAAAAACTGGCTTATTTTTGATAATATACTCTTAATAATAATAATAAGTATATTATTAATTTAATATAGCTTATTATTAACTCTTTATAGCTTATAATATTAAGTATAGTTATTTTTATAAAAATAATAAGAAATATTATATAATAAGCTAGGTCTTTTTTATTATTTTTTATTATTTTTTATTATTATTTTAACTTATTATTAGTTATTTAGCTATATTATTACTTTATATTATATTATATTTAATAAAATTAATAAAAAAAACAAGTTTAAGGAGTATTATAAAATATTAATGTTAGAATCGCTCGTCTGGAGAATGGAAGGGATATACGATAGTAACCGTAAATTATAGGTTATATACATAATACGTGTGCCCTAATTAGCTAAATTACTATATTATATAACCAAGGGTAGTACTATAGCCATAATACTATACTTCTGCAATGTCCCCCCCTTTTCCCTAAAGATAAACATTATTATTATAAAAATCAGACCTTTATTACCCCCCCCCTCCCACGTTATTACTATAGCATATCGTACCCTGTAAGACTAACACTAATTAGTAGTTGCTATAACTACAGATTTACTAGAAAATTAACAGAAGAGATAACTTTTAATATAATATACTTATTTATTTAATTGCATAGAATCTGTTGTTTATACTACCTAAAAGCAACTTTTTTTATTATTATTAACTTTTACTACTTGTTTATAATTATTAAGAAGTTTCTTTATAGAATTTACCTCTTATTATTAATTTATTACTAGTTTATAATTAAAGTATTTTCTTTACTATTATTTATAGAGAAAAACACTAAAAATAGCTTTAACTTTTACTACTAAAGCTAATTAACTTATTTAAAACTCCCTTTTTATAAAACTTTAAAAGTATTTTAAATACTTTATAGAGAAATAAGCTAAAGCTAATAAAGAAATTAACCCTAAAAAAGCTATAACTTTTAAACTTTATAATAAGTTTGCTTATTATATTAATAAGTATAAATTTAATAACTAAAAAGGTACTAGATTTCTGTTTATATATTAAGAAGACTTTAAAGAATAAAATACTAATATTTTTAAGAAGATTACCCCTAAGGTTTAATAAGTACTTTAAGATATTTTTTAAAATTAAGGAATTAATATATAAAAAGAATTATAAAGACTAATTAACTAGGTACTTACTAATTTAGTTAGTATAAATAATTCTGTCTTTTTTCTTAATAGAAAGCTCTTAATAGAAAATAACACTATTAATATAATAATATTAATAATAAATAAACCTAACCCTTCTAACCCCCCTACTAAAGAAATAATAATACCCTCTCCCCTAAAAAAATAAACTGTTGGAATCGCTTGTATGGAGGATGGAAGGGATACGCTGTATTAACCAGGAATTATAGGTTATACATAAAATGCATACACCCTAATTAGCTAAATTATAGGTTATATAACCTAGGGCTGTACTATAGCCATAATACTATACCTTTATATTATAGCCTGCTTCTTTCTCTTGGAATATACATAAATAGATTATTAGACTTTACCCCCTTATACTTATGCTGCAGTATACTTATAACCTATGCATTACTAATACTAATTAGTGGTTACTAATAACTATAAATTTGCTAGGTTATATATAAAAAAGATATATTTAAATGCTTTTACTTATATAATTATAAGGAATTTTAATGTTATGCTAATTAAAGAATTATTTCTTTAATTATTAACTTTTACTACTTATTAATAATAATAAAAAGACTTAACTCTTATAAATCTTCTTACTTATTATTAACTATTACTTATTTATAATTAAAACCAGATCTTTACTATTATTTATAAAGAATTAACTAATACTAACAGCTTTAATTAGTATTAAACACAAAGCTTAAAACACTAAAATGTCTTTAAGCTAAGGAAAAATAAATGATTTTAATAAACAGCTTTAAAAGGATGTTTATAAAAGAGAACTTTTAAAGAGTACCCTTTCTTAAAAGCTTTATAAATACTACTTAATTCTGACTTAAAATTAAACTAAGTTAGTTAAAAATATTAATATTAATACAGCTACTAAACAATAAATTAACAACTATATTACCTATATAATTAACTATTATATTCCTAACTAAAGAAAAGGTTATAACCTTTTTATTAACTTCTAATAAAATTATAAAAATTAAACTAAGGATGCTTTTAATAAAAGTAACACTAACCTTAAGTATACCCTGTGTAATTACCTTAATAATAATAGTGTTAAAATAGCTAGAGGATTAAGATTAAATATCTTTAAAAATCTTATTAATATCTTAAATATTAACCCTAATATAAATTATAAACCTTTACTAGAAAAATTAACTAAAAAAGGAAAAGAGACTTAATAACTTAAACTTTTTAATAATAAGGATTCTTGTTAGGAGAGTCACGAGACAAGAGCGTAAGAGCACGGAGACCTACTAGGGCAAGCCGCGCCCTAGCTACGCATAGGTATATAAGGGGACAGGCCTTATAAAGAGATAAAGAGGCTAGTAAATATAGAATTTATATTATTAACCCTACCTATAGCTATCTAGCTTTAAGTATGCTTAACTATAGCTTTTACTTTACTAGTAAACCTTTAATTATAATAGAATATTTACTTTTTCCTATAGGGATAGTAAACTATTAGCTTAGTAAAGATATTAATTTAAAGAATAAATATATAAGTAAGTAGCTATATTAATATAGTAATTATATAGATATTAGATAAACTTAATAAAAATAAAAGCAGCTCTGGCATTATTATAGTATAAAATATTATACTATAGCTAAAACCCCCTATACTTATATTAAAGAGTAAAACAGGAAAACCTATAAAAATAATATAAACTTACCTTAATAGCGCTATAAGTAATTAATATTATTAGCCTAAACCTTAGTATACCTAAATTTAAGATATTAATATATAAGCTAATAAAGAAAAAAAGTTAGACTAAGAACTTAAAAAAGCTATAAAAAAGCTATACCTAGTTTAAAAGTATGCTTAATTTAAGAAAATATAATAGGACTTAATAAACCCTTTAATAACTATACCTAAGGAGCCTAATTTAACTACTTCTCCCTAGATAAATACTCTAAGTAATTAATTAATAGTAACTTACTTATAATATAGCCTTGTAAAAGTATAATTAAAAGCCCTAGTTTATAAGGGAAATAGCTATAAGAACTTATAATCCTTTTTTACAGACTTAAATATAGCTTTTTATTATAAATAAAGTAACCTTTACAGATAACTTAACTAAGGTTGCCTATATTAGTAGCTATTATTATTATTCATGTACGCTAGGTAGCTAGAGCCACTAACTAGTTCATCAACTAACTTCTTAATATAGGAAAAACCCTAAGATAGGGGAGAAAACCCATATTCTTCTATATAGCTCCCGCTAAGCCTCTAATATAAAGTCTTTATTGTTTCTAACCATTAGTATAAGATATCTGCCAGTTCCCCAGAACTACAGACAATAACAGAAGTATGGTTATGCTTTATATAAAAGGTTAGTATATTAGTAAAAACCCCCTATAAGCACCTCCCCTCCTAGTCCGGCTCTTCCTCCTCTATCCTATTATTTCCGTTGCCTCTGGTCCCTTTCTTAGCCTTGTTATTGCATATCTGCCACGCCTTACTAAGCTCCTCTGCCAACCTGTACTGCTAAAGTCGCCCAGTCAAAAGCACCCACTTTACGATATTTAGTGCTAGCTTCTTATTATTAAGCGCCGCCCTAAGTTCCCGCGGATCTCTTATTACAGGCACCACCAGAATCGGTCTTAAATAGTTATATTCTAGGCATAATAGGATAAGGTAGTAGATATCCTCATCTCCTCCCTAGCATTAGCATATTAGTGAAGTTACCTCAGGCACCTGTCTGTTATAAAGGAAGGCATTTAGCCCTATTTTTTCCGTTTAAAGCTGAACTAGGGCTGCAGATTCATGCTTAAGCAGGCTATTATAGAGCTTTGCTATCTTTTTTATGCTCTTAAAGTTAGGTTCCTCGTTTACTGCTATTGCTTTTGCCCGTCCTCTTCTCACCTGAGCCTCACACCTCTACCGAATCCACCGTTTTTCCCACTCCCTCTCTAATTCCTATCTAGCTATAAGGCTGCCAGGGAGGGGGGGGGGGGCATTAGGAAACGCCTTATAGCGATTACATCAGCGGCCTCTTCCTCGGCGTCATAGCTGCAATGCTATTAAATTACAGGCCTGCCGTATCTTCTCGCCCATGCCACTATCCTTAAGTCTTTAGTGGAATCGTCGTTTAACGTAATTAAGGTACAGATCCACCGGCGGCACTGCTGCTTCCGTCTCTAAGAGTGCTACTAGCGTCGCCTTATACGCCCCTGTAACCCTCCTTAAGCATTTGTTCTGTTCCCTTATAAATGCCTTTACTACCCCCTGTGCTACCCCTTCTAGCTTGCTGTAGGTGTAGTATATCCCAGCTCTATAGGCTATTATGCTTTATATTACCTGCATATAAAGGGATCTCGCACACTCTAGTCAGCATCCCCACGTAAACGCAGCCAGCGCCGTGAGCGCTAATTTCTGCCGTAACAATTTGGCATTTACCTTCTCTATATAGGTTAACTAACGAAGCTTCCAGTGAATCCAAACCCCTAGGAATCGCGCTAATTGTGTCGGTTGTATTATTGCTCTTCCAAGTCGGATCATCGTTATAATCACCTGCCTCTTCCTTATAAAGTGCATCAGCTCGCTCTTTCTTAGGTTGAACCTTAGCCTATACTCCTTCAACTACTTCTCACATATTCTCTAGGCTCTTTTTAGTTATACTTTTGTCTCCTTTGCCGTTTTTCTATATACTATAATATTTATATTATCTAAGAACCCTAACATTAATGTTAATTCCGCCGCTGCTAGTCTTCAATATAGTGGCGTAATGTAGAGCAGGAAGAGGATAGGAGACGCCAGCGACCCTTGCGGAACCCCTATAGTAACTTAGATTTCCTTAGTAATACGTCCGTCAAATGCTAATTATACTCTCCTTTCTAACGTAAAGCCCTGTGCCCATCTGGCCATCTACCCTGGCAGTCCTAACTCCTTCATAGTGCAGATTAATCATTCATAGCTAACAGTGTCAAACGCCCTAGTAATATCTAGCTACAGTAATGATGCTATCCCCTAGTAATGCTACGCCATTCTCACAACCTCTTTTAGCATGCTTAGTGCTATCTCCATTAATCTGCCAGCCCTATTGCCTATCTGCATGTCCGGCAGTATATAGCCTTCCTCTGCCGTAATAGTAATCCTCCTTATAATAGCTCCCTTAATCACTTTGCCTATTGTGTTTAACAGCGATATCGGCCTCCACCCCCCCGGTCTGCCCAACTCCTTAGGGGACTTCCCAGGTTTGCATAGAACTACCACCTTTACTCGTTAGAAGGAGGCCGGATAATATCCCAAGCCGCAGCAAGTATTTACAAGGCATGTTAAACATAATATTAAGGCCGCTTTATATAGCTTAAGGAAACCCGTTAGCAGCTCGTCCGGTCCTAGGGCTTTTTAACTTGCCGTATTCTTTATAACCTCTTTAATTTCCTCCTCTATAAACACAGGAACTGCCTAATCATTATCACAGTATCTTGTCCCCTCCTCTGCCTCCGGACCTAGAGCCCTAGCCGCGGATGGAGGGAAGAACCTCTCTGCAAATGCCCTCGCCTTACCCTTATATATAACCTCTATTATCTCCTCCCTGCCGTCGTCTCCTGGCCGGGTTAGTAGTAGGACCTATTGCCTTTTAGGAGGAAGTCCACTCTATAGCCGGGCCTAACGCTCTAGGGTCCAAAGACTCCCTTTAGACCTAGATAACTCACTAACTACCTATCGCCAGCTACTTCTCTTCTCCTCTAAGATAACACAATCCTGTTTTTTTGTAGCTTCCGTCAAGGCCTGCTATGCTTCCTGCGTCCGTTATTACTGCCACCACCTATTAGCACATCTTACCTCTACTGTTGCGTCCCTTACCCTTTTATTCCACTAAGGCTGTGGTTTACTGCGCCCTTAAGGTCGCTTAGGTGCTGCTATATTAGCTATCTCCATAAGCTATTAGGTAAGCTACTGCGTATAGTTATCGATTTCTTGCCGGTTGCACAGCAGAAGCTCTAACCCCTTCTTTCTAAGCCTGTTTAAAGCCTCTGCTATAATAAGGTTCTCGTCTGCTGTCCTCTAACCCTGGACCAACCCTAGGCTGTTGCTTAATTCCTTATTTGTCCTAATGCTAATAAGCTAGGGCATATGGTCGGATCCGGCGATTTCCACTAGCCTGATGAATTTAACACTAACGTCGTGGGTGGTCCACGCATGGTCAATAGTGCTATCCCTGCTGCTATGTTCTCTCCTTATTACTTCCCTAAACAGCATAACTAGGCCGAGTTACTACCTTGTTATGAATTCTAACATCTTATTATGCCCTGGAGATGTTCGGCCGAATCTGTCCTACAAGGGGTGATATTGGTTAAAGTCCCCTACAAACACACTCCAGCCCTTTGCCTAGGTATCGGCAAAGTGTTATAAAGGCATCTGCCACTCCCTTTTATAAGCCGGGGAATAGATATTATATATCTCTACTCTACATAGCTTAACACTGCACTAATCCTCCCCCCTCCCTATAGTCTAAAGTCCTGTCTTAACCTTCCGGTGTATATAAATTACCGTTCTTCTGCTGTATATTGCTAATGTATAGTGTCCCCGAGATGGGTTCGGCAGTATACTGTTATAGCCTCCTGGTTCCTGGATAGCTATCACCTCAGGGCTGACGTTATGCCCTAACGCCAGATATACTAGATTGCTTTTCTTCTGTGTATTCCAGTATATAACCTTAATCATGTACTCTATTATGTGCTTTAGAGCACCCTAGTTGGGCTGGCTCCGGTATTGTTTGGCCCTCTAGTCGGCTGTAGAAAGGCTAGTATTATGCCTTCCTCTGCCGGTCTCTGTCGTCCTGATCTTAGCTCGTAGGTTCGTCTCGCAGAAGGGCCCCTTAGTTATATGCTCCTTCCTCTTAGCTGCCTCTCTGTTAGTCCCCCGGTTTCTTCTCCCTAATAACCCTCGCCTGTGGTAGCCGTCGCGACCTCCGACCAATAGTTGCGGAAGAACAGCGGCCTTATGGCATAAGCCTCCCTAGCCTGCTGCTATCTCTTATTGCTTACTAAGCACAGTTAAGACCATGCTAGATGTGCCCCTGTACAATTTAGGCATCTCTCCCGTACCTCGCCTGTTAACGTCGGGCAAGTCCTCTCTCCCTTAGGGTGTTTTCTAGCAGCACACCTGCCGCATCTTGCTTCCTCCTTATAGTATCTGGCAATATATCTAATCTTATAGCAGTTATAATATTGCTTTAGGTGGATTATCTCGTTATATAGCTCAGCGTTAAAAATCTCTGCTTAGTATACTATTCCCCTATGGCATAGTCGGTTCGCTGCCTTGGTGCCCTTAACACTAACCACTAATGGTGCTCTTGTCACTGTTCCTCTTAGCTTTTATACCGTTATCTTTGCCATATTTAATCCATTCTCCTTTTCGATATTCTTCCTTATATCCTCAATTATAATGTGGTTTATTAATCGTATTAGGAATTCCTTAATAATTACACTAAACATCTTTCTGTTTACTTCCGCCTTAGGTCTAAAGGCAACTCCTACCCAGGCCGTGTTTTCCTTCCATTTCCTCCCTGCTTTTATAAACATAATAACTATGTCTCTACTTTACAATTAGCGTGCTGCTACTGCCTCCTCTACGCTAATAGCGCTGTTTACTGCCTTCATAATCTCTCCTAGCGATCTGTTCCTAACTGCCTTGCTAATAGTACTTCCCTTTACTAGTGCTTCCTAGTAATGGCGGGCCGGTATTGCCATACCCTCCGTTTAGGCCAAAGGTATTGTCGTATTCTGCCCTGTAACTCCGCGAGCTGTAATATTCGCCTAAGTCCCCCTAACCACTGATCCAGTCCTATAAACAGCCTCTATTGCCTCCTTAACTGCCTTCTTAACCGTGGTTTCTACTTTGCTGCTAACCGCTTCCATAATTAAGGCCTGTAGGCCTCCCATGTCCGTTCTTGCTTAGGCTATCTCCCCTCCTGCATCCATAGCAATTTATATAAAAGTTCTAATAGAAGCCTATACTTTTATTATTTCTACCTCTAGGATAACTTTTGTTATTAATTCCTTTAGTGATTTTATTTTATTCTTTAGTTTTTCCTACGCTGCTGTTACTCCAGGATTCTCTCCTTAATATTACGTTTCTTCCTAGGTAGTGCCTTATCCTTTATTAGTTGTGGATCCACGCGAAAATTCATTAATTATCGCACCCCTTGCGCTGCTTACTCCCCTTATGTGATATGCTATTGCTAGGGGGGGTAATTAACGATAAGGAATCTGATTCTGTGCTTCTTTTTCCTTTTAGGCGTAATACCGCGTCGTATCCGCGGTGTTCCGTAATCTCCCCTTTTGTGTATATATGTAAGCTATATTAGTAGCTATTTAGCAAAAGAAGTAAAGTAATAATAAAATAGGTATATAGCTATAAATAGTATTATAAACTTTAATAATTATAGCTAGAAAGACTTTATTATATAGCTAAAGGATAGAGTAATAAATAAGAATATATACTGCTTAAAAGTAATAAAGTTACTACTAGAGTTATAATAATAAAATAACTAGCTATTTATAGTATTTATTAAGATTTAAAGGAAAATAAAGAGAGAGTTACCTAAAGATATCCCTAAGAGAATTTAGATTTATATGTTTATTAATAGCTTAAACTATATAATAAGGAAATAAATCCTTAACTAAGAGTTCCTTAAGTCTTAGGCATACCTTATTAAATAGGGTTATAAGGCAAAAGTAGCTACTAAGGGTTATAATAAAAGACCTTATTCTTATAGGAAATAAGCTAGGTTAATATTGCTATTAAAGGATAAGCAGGGGATAAGCAGTAAGAGAGAAATAACCTAGGGCTAGTAATCTTATTTCTGTTTTAAATATAGAAAATACAGATATATTACTCCTTATTATAAAGCATTTAATTATATGATATACAGATAAAATAGGCATATAATAAGTTTATACTATAGTAATTATAAGAAAGTAGCATAGGCTATAAATCTAAATATAATGCTAGTAACTATAGTATATGCCTAGGAATATATAATTATAGTTAAACCCCTAGGCTAAATTAAGGACTTTAAGAATAAAATTAATAACTTTTAAATAAAAATAAGGATAAAACTATAGTAAGAAGGAAGCTAGGTAGTAGTAAATGCACTATTTAACCTAGGAGTAATAAACTTAATAATATATTTAAACTTATTATTTAAAGCTAACTAGAGTAGAGTAAAAGTAAATAAGGCAAAGCTAGAAAGCGCCTTACTAATAGAATTAAAGCACTAGGGTATTATTAATAAAGTAGTATAAATAATAGACAGTATAGATTATAGTAAATTCTATTAACTCTACTGTTATATAGCAGATACTAAGAAAGGACTAATCCTAGGGATAGACTAAGCTATAGACTATAAGCTAAAAGTACTATTATAAGCATTAGATTATTAGAGATACCTAGTAATAAGAGAATGCCTAAAGCTAGTTACTAGCTTATAATAGATTTATTATATAAAAGAAGCAGCAGGTATAATGCTAATTCTTAGCTAATATATAGTATAACTATCTGTCTTCCAGGGAGAGCTAAATAAAAATAAAATAAGTAAAGAGGTTACTATAAAGGCACTCTTACTAGAATATAAAGAATTTATAAATATATTTTTAAAGGAGTTAGCTAGTAGGCTACTCTTTCTAGAAGGGAAAACTTATATAATAAAATTAATAAAAAAAGGAATGCTACTATAAGGGCTAATTTATAACCTAATAGAGAAAGAGCTATAAATTCTTTATAAATACTTAGTAAATATATAAAAGAAAGGCTAGATAAAAAGATTAATAAGTCTAGTAAAAGTACTAATCTTATTTATACTAAAAAAGGAAGGCTAACTATGCCTTTATATAGATTATAAAGGCCTTAATAGGGTTACTAAGAAGGATAAGGCCTCTCTTCCCCTTATATTAGAATTATTAGATAGATTAAGAGAAGTAATAATCTGTATAAAGCTAGACTTAAAAGATGCTTACTACTAAATATATATCCATAAGGGTAATAAGTAAAAGACAGCTTTCTAATGCTAATATAGTTACTTTAAATATCTTATGTCGGAATCGCTCGTATGGATGATGGAAGGGATACGCTGCATTGACCAGGAATTGTGGGTTGCACACAGAATGCACGCACCTTAATTGGCTAGATCACAGGTCATGTGACCTGGGGCCGTACCGTGGCTATAACACCACACCTCCGTATTATAGCCTGCTTCTTCCCCTCTTTTAGAGATATAGATAAATTAAATATTAAACCCCCCCCCCTACATTTGTGCTGTAGCATACTTATAACCTGAGCGCTACCAACACTAATTAGTAGTTGCTAATAACTACAGATTTATTAGGTTACACCCAGAAGAGACTCGTCTGAACGCTTTTACTCACGTAACTACAAGAAATTCCGACGTTATGCTAACCAAAGGATTATTTCTTCAAATTGTTAACTGTTAAATCGTCTACAATCATAAGAAGACTTAACTCTTATAGATCTTCTCCCTTATTGTTGACTATTACTTGTCTATAATTAAAACCAGATCTTTACCGTCATTTACAGAGAACCAATGCTAACTGCTTTAATTAGTACTAAACACAAAGCCTAAAACACCAAAATGTCTTCAAGCCAAGGAAAAATGGATGATTTTAATGAACAACTCTAAAAGGATATCTACAGAAGAGAACTTCTAAAGAGCACCCTACCCTAAAAACTTCACAAGCACTATCTAATTCTATCCTTTAATTGGACTAAGTTAGTTAACAATATTAATGTCAATACAGCTACTAAACAACAGATTAATAACTGTATTATATATACGATTAACTACTACATTCTTGACAAAGGAAAAGGGCGTAATCTCCTTATTAACTTCTAGCGAGATTATGAAAATTAGACAAAGGATACTTTTAATAAAATCAACAACAACCTTAAGTATACCCTTCGTAATTACCTTAATAACAATGGTGTCGAAACAGCCAGAGGATCGAGATTAAACGTCTCTAAAGATCTTGTTAATATCTTAAACATTAACCCTGACACGGAATACAAACCTTTACCGGAAAAAGCAACTAGGAAAGGAGAAGAGATTTAATGACTTGAACTTTCTAATGATAAGAACTCTAATAATGAAGATTTTCATTTAACCAAAGACCCTTCCCCAGAACCACAAACCCCGACCAGAACACTTTCTAACAGCAATCAAAAAGCCCTTAATACTCTTAAGAGACTTTACTAGAAAAAAGAATAATATTCTGGAGAAGTATACGACTTTATTAACGAGAAGTTACTATATTTTAAAGAGAAATGTTCTCAAGCAGGAGTTTCCCCCTTACTTTACCTAAAAGCCTTCCCTATTATGCTTTAAGGTAAAGCCTATACATACTTCCTTAAATACTTTAAAGCAAAGATAATCCTATTTAAGGAGATAACTCAGAACATTAGGAATCACTTTAAAACACCTGAGAATAAGAGCTTCTATAAAACACAATTTGCTAATCTACGCCTTTGCTACATCATTATAGAACATCTAATAAAGAATAAGTCAGAATGCTTGGAAATTCTTCTCAACCGACTTATAAAGATATTTAATAGCCTTTATAACCCTCTTAAACAAGATATAATTCTTCTTTATTAAGTACAACAAGCAATAGAAAATGATAACGATTTCTATAATACTAAATTCAGGAATGTGCTAACCTTCAAAGGATTTATTAGTAATTTTTGAAATTGCCTCTTAGCAATGGACATACCACTAACCTCTATAAGTCAGTTACTAACAACTACTAACAACAATTTAACTGCCCTTATTGCCTGGTCTACAGACTAAAACACTAATATAGCAATGTTCACAGACCGACGCTATTTACGAGCTATATATTATGAAAAACCTTAAGCCAGAGCGAGCTTAAAGAAATGCTTTGTCTACTATAAAGAAGGATACTAGTTAACTAACTATCCTACCTCTAAGCAGAAGAAAGCAAAAGTAACTTAGTGGAATAACAGAAAACACTAAAAACCACCCTCTAAACGCTAATACTATGCATTCCTATAGGCCTACGAAGGCGAAATAGCCTAACTTACTGCTACTAATAATAGCAGTAAGGACGAATACAAAAAAGCCGCTTAGAACGCCGCTTTCCTTACTACTAATGAAAAAGAGAAACCAGATAATAAAGAGGCTTATAATACTCTCTCCTTTATAATATTCTTTACGTAAGCACTGAATCCCCTACTCTTTTCCCAATTAACCGTAAACTTCTTGCAGGATAATACTTTTAAACATGCCTTATTTCTTAAAGACCCCTATGACCACAATACTAATAAACAACCTTAACAACACGTGTATCTTATGGATACGAGATATGCAGCGGATACATTTCATAGTATACTCCCGGATACAGAAGCATCAGGAATTTCAACTGCTAGCCAAGGCCAAGTCAACGCTCTGATAAAAATCATAAAGAACCTTACAATCAAGCATTCCTCTAACTAAAGGACTATCACCTTTAGAGCCGGTACTGCGACTTTAACTGGTATTTTGAAGCTTCTGACGATTTTTAGCACAATACCTTTCTATGTGCTTAATAGTGCCACACTGTTTTTATATTCTATTACAGATATGGATAGAATAGGTGTTAAACTTAATAATCTTAAGAATCTTTTAATCTAAGGAGACAAAAAGGTACCTATTATTAGGAAATAAAGACATCCTTAGTGGACAGCCAGTTCTTAAGAACCTGCCATCTTTATGCTTTCTAAAGCCGAAATCCGTTAACTTTATTGCTGATTTGGTTATCCGTCAATCGACCGATTGAATAACCTTCTCGCCAGGGCTGGTAAAGAATTCAATAAGGCTGATATAGGGAAAATCACGCATGCTTGCCATTAATGCCAGATGAACGCAAAAGCTCTGAGTAGATTTAAATTCACTCTTAAAGACGATATTGAATTTAACTACGAGGTCCTTGTTGATATTATGTAAATTAACGAGAAGCCAGTCCTATACGTTATAGATTTAGTAATATCATTTTAAGCTGCCCGCTTTCTTGCACCTTAACAACAGAAAGCTCGAGATATCTGGAATGCCCTTAAAGAGTGCTGGATTAATACATATCTTAGACCCCCAGACTGGATAGTCTATGATGCTAGAAGAAACTTCGCTTCTAGCGAATTCAGGCATTTAGCTTGACTATTATTAATTAATATTGACGAAGTCCCCGTTAAGGCTCACAATAGCATCGGAAAACTTAAGCGATATCATGCCCCTCTTCGCAGAGCATATGATATTATTAAGACCGAAGCTGACGGTCTTCTCTCGAAAGAGCAGATACTTTAAATGGCTGTTAAAGCAGTCAATAACTCTGCTAGTCTAAATAGTCTTATTCCCACCCTTCTAGTCTTTGGAACCTATTTAAGGATGACGAATGATTCCCCCCTGAGCTTTACGGTTGCCTAAAGAGCTGAGATACTTTGAAAAGCAATAGATAAAGCAAGACGCAGTCTTGTAAGACGCTAAGTCCACAATGCTCTTAATACCCGCAACGGCCTAATAACCCTGCCTATACACACTCTTCCTTTGAATTCCAATGTACGAGTTTATTGCAAAAAAGGCGGATAGACTGGCCCTTATAAGCTTCTCTTAATAGAAGGAGAGACTTACATTATTAAGATGCCTTATGGCCCTATGAAGTTTTGGTCTATGGTTATTAAACCGTATATAACCTCGCTAGAGGTGGAATCTTCTTATGAGGAAGACCCGGTTTATGAGGAAGACCTGGTTTAAGGTAATGAAAATCATAAAAACCCCCTGGATAACCTAACAACTCCACTACGAAGAGGACGTGGAAGACCCTGGAAACACCCTTAAGCAGAGGCTTTTCTTACTGAGAAAGAAAAGGCCGATTTTCAACTTATAATTAACCTCTGTGCGCAAGGAAAAATCAATATACCCGGAGAACCTTTCGAACTCTCTAACAAAGCAGAGATTAATGCTTTACTAGCAAGGAATGTGTTCGAATTTATGAAATTCGACCTGCAAAGGCATGGAGGCAAAAGACTCTTTAGCTCGCGGATAGTAAGAGAAGTTAAAGGCAAGGCAACTAACTCCCTGTATAAAAAGTCACAATGTGTCATCTAAGGCCATAGCGACCATAGGAAAGAGGTTATTCTCACGTAGTCCCTAATAATTTAAAGAGCTAGTCAAAGGCTTATTATTGCCCTTGCTCCCTTATTAAAAAAGGAAGGCATTATGGTTTGGCTAAGGGATATTACCTAAGCATATGTGCAGTCACAGACGAAGCTAAATCGCATAATTCTTGCGAAGCTTTCAGCATAAATTGCACACCTTTACCCGCCAGACGTCATTATGGTTGTAATTAAGCCGCTATACGGAATAGCAGAGGCTGGCACACATTAGTGGTCGACGTATTTCAATCATTATCGTCAGAGACTACAGATAATAACCTCTACATATAACCCTTATCTTCTTATTTCTTCTAGCAAAAGCTTGTATTTTGGAATCATTAGAATGCAGACTAATGATACCTTAGGACTTAGCAATGCTAAGTTTTTCGATTGCGAAGAGGTTGAGTTGAAAAACGCTGAATTCCTTGTAAAGCTAAAAGAGAGGTTGACGATTTTAATACCGTTAATGTTCAACGGTTGCATTTTGAGCGAAGTTAATAATAATACCTTCTTTTTGTAACAAAAGGAACAAGGAAGGAAGCTATTACAAGTTAATGACCCAACCGACTAAGCGAAATATATTAAACAGCGAGCACAAGGAGCGTATATTGCTCTAATATGCCAACCTAAAGCATCTTATAATCTTTCCGTTACTGCCTAAGTCTAACATCTAGGATCCGACGATGTTTTAAGGCTTAATAAAAGACTTTAATGGCAAATTAATAATTAAGACCGTGGACTTTAATATATATCTCTCTTACTAGAAAACGCCGCTCTTTATGTCTTTGTTAACGGTTCTTTTGCAAATAATAAAGACCTTAGCTCTTAACTAGGCTATGTGATTATCCTAGGCAATAAAAGGAAGGATAACGATACCTCTGAATTCACCCTTAGAGGAAATATCATGACATACAGCTTAACAAAATCTAAAAGAGTTACGAGAAGTGCATTAGCTTCCGAGCTGTATGGGATGGTTTAAGGTGTTAACATTGCCTATGCAATAAGCACTACTCTGAATATTATTACCAACCGATTAAACAAGCCGAAGATTCTAATAATAATATGCACTGACTCTTTCTTGCTATATAAATGCATTGTTAAGCTAGGGATAACAAAGGAAAAGAGGCTAATGATTAATATTATAGCTTTACGGCAGTTATATAAGAGGAGGGAAGTGGCTAAGATACGCTAGATTAATAGCAATGATAATCCTGCGGATGCAATAACAAAAGCTTTACTAAATAAAGCTCTTAAGACCTTTATGACAAAGAATGAAGCCCGAATCCGTGTGGAAGGATGGGTTAAAAGACCTGTCGCGAGAATTACTGCGGGAGCTGCCGCCGGAGCCGCCGAAGAATGAAAAAGTCCTAATTCCTCACTAAATCCAACGACAAATTAAGCGCCCAATAAAGAGCTCAAATTCAATGAATTCGAACGCGATTATAAGCGCCTAATTTGGTAGGATTAAACGCGGGAATTACACTCTTTGGCCCCCCCCCCCCCTACAACACTCTTTGCCTCCACAACCATTTAGCCTGGACCAACAAAAGTCATTCATTTGAAGGATGTTTTTTTTGCTTTATTACTTGTTTGTTAATATCTGATTATTTGGGGCGTTTTATGCATTTTTTAGAGCGATTCCTCTTCTTCTTTAATAGAGAGAGAATTTGCAAGTGTCGGAATCGCTTGTATAGATGATGGAAGGGATACGCCGTATTAACCAGGAATTGTGGGTTGTATACAGAATGCACGCACCTTGATTAGCTGGATCACAGGTCATGTGACCTGGGGCCGTACCGTGGCTACAACACTACACCTCCGCATCGTAGCCTGCTTCTTCCCCTCTTTTAGAGATATAGATGAATTGAATATTGAACCCCCCCCCCTACATTTGTGCTGCAGCATACTTGTAACCTGAGCGCTACCAACATCTTATTATGCCTTTTAGCCTAGTAAATGTACCTGCTACCTTCTAAGAATATATTAATACTATACTAAAAGAGCTAGTGGACATAATATATATTATCTATTTAAATAATATCCTGATCTATAGTAGTAATATAGCTATGTATAAGGGGTATGTTAAACTAGTCCTATAGAGATTATAAATTATAAAGCTATATATAAACCTTAATAAATGCAAATTCTTAATAATAAGGGTTAGCTTTCTTAGATTTATTATTATACTAAAGGGTATTAAAATAGAACCGGAATACATTAAGGCAGTAGTAAAATAGCTACTACTAAGTAGTATACTAGATATATAAATCTTCCTTAGGTTTATAGGGTTCTACTAATAGTTTATTAAGGCATATAGTAAAATTACTATCCTACTAATAAACCTTTTAAAAGGAGAGTTTAAAGGAACCTTTAAACTACCTTATAATATATAAGCTATATTTAAGATACTAAAATAAAAGTTTTTAAAAGCACTAGTCCTGGTTTATTTTAATTTAATAGCCTTCCTTTAAGTTAAAATAAATGCCTTAGTATTTACTATTAGCATAGTATTAGTAATATTAGTACTAGGCAATTAGCACTTAGTTACATATATATTACAGAAGTTATTAGGCCCTAAACTCTATTATACAACACTTAATACTAAGCTACTAGCTATATAAAAAGCTTTTTACATATAGAGATATTACCTAGCTTACTTATAGTATTTAATAAAAGTAATTACTAATTACTTAAACTATAAATACCTAGTAATAAAACTAAAGCTTTTTAGTAAATAGGTTATAGTATTAAATAAACTTTATTTATATAATTTTATAATTAAGTATAGGCTAGGGAAGTTAAACCTAGCTAATAAACTATCTTAAAAACCAGACTATTTCTTAAAAGCAGCTATAGTAGAGGCATAGTTATTATACTTGCTAATATTTTTAAATAAGTTTGTAAAAAAGAAGTAGAGTAATAATAGTGCTAATAAGGTAGTATATATAATAGTATTTTAAGATATAAAGGCCTTACTATAAGAGATATAAAGAGAAAGCAGTATAAGAGCTATATATTTAAGTAGTATATTAATAGTAACCCTATTTAATAATATAATATTTAAGAGTTTAAAGCAAGCTAGTAGTAAGAAGACCTCCTTAGCTATATATTTAAGTAGCATAAGAGCTATACATTTAAGTGGTATATTAATAGTAACCCTATTTAATAATATAGTATTTAAGAGTTTAAAGCAAGCTAGTAGTAAGAAGACCTTTTTAGCTATATATCTAAGTAGTATAAGAGCTGTATATTTAAGTAGTATATTAATAGTAACCCTATTTAAT
>AFQZ01000724.1:0-26242 GCA_000222935.2 Aciculosporium take MAFF-241224 | reverse complement strand
ATCTTCCACACCATCTTCTACACCATCCTCCACACCATCTTCCACACCATCTTCCACACCATCTTCCACACCATCTTCTACACCATCCTCCACACCATCTTCCACACCATCTTCCCCAACATCTTCCACAACATCTTCCACAACATCTTCCACAACATCTTCCACAACGTCTTCCACAACGTCTTCCACAACATCTTCCACAACGTCTTCCACAACGTCTTCCACAACATCTTCTACAACGTCTTCCACAACGTCTTCTACAACATCTTCCATAATATTACCAACATCATCAACAAGTACTTTAACCCCAATTTATGTGACTATTACTCAATCCTGGACTGGGACCTTTGTTTTTACCACTACTATTCCAGGTACTGGTACAGAACCAGGTACTGTTCTTGTTGAAACACCGACTTGTACTCCCGGGCTCCAGTGGGCATACTATAGTTTACAAATAGCTCCCGGTAATCAAGCGTCGCCAGGATTTATGCCAGAGCATGCCACTCCAAACACATCGACGTATGACCCGTGGATACGCGATTATAACCAGGTTGAAATCGAGCTTCAGAACCAACAAATCAGAAATAGTGGTGTTACAACAACGATTGGGTTACCAGTCAACTGTTTCGATGATCGTCCATTGCTTTATAACGGTGTTCTTGGAAACGGAAGTTCTGCCAACTCAATTGTTCAGCATGTTGGATACTTTCATCCTGACCAGAACGGCACATACATAATTAATGTGCCAAACGTTGATGATGCTCTTTATATATGGACAGGGAGTAATGCACAATCTGGCTGGACAAGTACAAACTATTTTTTAGTTGCGAATTATTTTAATATAAATCCAACAACATATAGTTTGAACTTTGAAGCTACGGCTGGAGAATACTACCCAATTCGGATAATGTTTGTTAACTCAATAAGTTGTGGGTTTTTCAATTTTAACATCCTAGATCCGTCTGGTGCGATAGTGGTTTCAACCACAGATTCAGTAACAAACAATCAATTAGTAGCTAGTTGCCCTGGTAATCCTAATGTACAAGTAATAGACTTTGCACCTGACATTATACCTAATAAGGTCAGATGATAGAATATCTTATAATAATACTATTATTATCTAGCTACTTAGTTATGTAGTCTTTCAGAAAAAAGTAAAAAAAATTTTACCCCTTGTATGATATATATAATATAAAAAACTTTACAAATTCTCTTTAGAGCTTTGCATGTAGTGTAGTATTTACAGAGCTTTGCACTACACTCCAGTTTATAGTGTAGTATTTGTAGTTTACGATACTACACTACACTACAAACTACACTATTGTCAGGAGAGCCGCAAGACAAGAGCGTAAAGGCAAGAGGACCTACTAGGGCAAGCTATGTGTCACGGTTGGTGGTCTACTAGTAGAGTGAAGGCTATAGTAAAGCATACTCACTATAAAATAGCTATAATTTATGGCTGATGGGGGTTTTTGTTGGCTGACAGCAATCAGGAGCCATGTGGCTGAAGAATGAGGATGCGGATGCGGATGCGGGTGCGGATGCGGATGCGGGCAGGTGCGGGGTGCAGAGGTGTAAGAAATATGCACATAGGAGTAAGTACTTCTGGACGTACCCGACAGTACGTACACTCTGCGGCTCTGCGGCTCTGCGGCTCTGTGGCTCTGTGGCTCTGTGGCTCTGTGGCTCTGTGGCTCTGTGGCTGGCTCGGTGGCTCTGTGGCTCTGTGGCTCTGTGGCTCTGTGGCTCTGTGGCTCTGTGGCTCTGTGGCTCGGCGACCCTGTGGCTGGAGCATTGGCCCCGTGTGGCCTGCGGCTCCACTCTGCATGTTGTGGATGCGGATTTGGATTTCACCTCGCTCTTGAATCTTCACTCACGCATTCACAGTGATCCTCCGCCTTGGCTTTCTTGCTCTCTGCTTCATCGCCGCCCGCCCCGTGAAACGGTCAAATAGTCAAGGCCAACCGCCGGCGACTGTTCCCCTTTTCTGTCGACCTCGGCCTGGCGCCTGCGCCTCGATCACGACATTGACGTTGACGACGACGACGACGACGACGACTTGATCCACGTTCTGCCAACTCTCCAGCCCTCGACTGCCGTCTTCACCACAACGACGACGACGACGACGACAACCACCACCACCACCACCACCACCACCACGCACCAGGTCACCCGTTCTATAGCCGCCAACCGAGGCGAGGGCCTGGCAGTCATGGTGGTCAAGGAATTCCTTGACTCGGACAGGATCAACTTTCTGGTTTGGAGGTGCGTATCGATCGACAGGAAGAAGTGACTAGGTCGACTTTGGCCCCGTCCGTGGTGGGCTTCCTTCGCTCTGCTGCGTGCCGCCGTCATTTTTCCTTGTCGCCTTCATGTCGAAAAGGCCGCCCACCCCCCCCCCCCCCGCCTGGCGCTTGTGCTTGTTTCCCTCCTCAGTGGTTTTACCGGACAGACACACGTTGGCTAATCCGACGCGGCGTACTGTAGGTTTCTGCTGGAAAGCAGTATGTGACACCCAACGTTTTTTCCTCTTTTCTCTTTTTCCTTTTTCTTCTTTCAAATCAAACCCTTCTTTTCCTCTTGCCCGTCTCCGCCAGGCCGTGTTTAGCGGCGACGCAGCGTTACCCACCCCCAGTCCCCTTTCACTGTTCTGTCTTTGGTCCTTGACTCTCACTGGAACGTCGGGCTACCCCAGTTGTACATACTCATGCTCCATGTCTTGCAGATTATCGCGAAACGGCCGCCAAATTCCAGAAGGAGTGGCACGTCAAGGAGCCGCACCGAGATTTTGCCTTTGCTCCTCATGTCCAAGGCCGCGCCCTCATTTCCGTCGTCAACAGCGGGCTGCTGTACTATGCCCTCAAACGCGACTTTGCACTCAGAAAGGTATTTTTTTTTTCCCACAGTCCGTTTGCACTTTAGTCACGTCGCTCTTCCCCCTGTTCCACAGAATCAAGATGCTTCATGGACTAACTCGGGCAAACCCGCCGTCACAGCTCCCTGGCGATGCTCCCAGTGCCGAGGTGGAGGCCCTGCATGTCGGCATTTTTGGGCCGATCCAGCGGCCAGCAGAAACCCAATCGCAAGAAACGCTACAAGGCACAACCGTGGCCGGCGACGTCGAAGCATCATCGCGCAAACGCATCCAGCCGCAGATACTAGGCGGCTCACCAGCGAAGCGACCACGCCTCAGCAATGGTTACGTCGATGCGACTGCCAATTTCAATGCATCCGCGAACGCAGCAAATGCAACGGCGAATGCGAATGCGAATGCATCCACGCCTGCATCCGCCCCGTCGGTTACGAGTGGCATTGATGCCGTCAACACCGATGCCACCAACCACTCTGTCACAACTGGCTCGTCCATGAGCAGGAGCAACGACAATGACACGACACACGACACAAGTAACAGCAACATCAACATCACAAGCACAAGTGCCAGCAGCAATAATAACAACTCATGCCCATCAAATGCGAACCCCACAGACACACCCGCGCCGGACCTCCTCACCGCGCCCACGCCCATGGATATTGACGACAGCCATCACCACCCGTCCCACCCTCCTCGCTCCCACCGTGAAAGCAGCGGCCTCGTCGACCCGGCCAACAACAAGAACCACGCCTACCCGTCGCCGCTGGAGGCGGCCGAGCAGCTACCGTCGCCCATCATCCGCACCGACGGGCCCGAGCAGGGCACGCAGGTGGACAAGGTCGAGGAGCTCTCGCCCGACACGACCTTTATACGGCTGATGGACGACGACGGCGACCGCACCATGTCGGAAGCAACGGCGACGCCATCACCTTCGCCCGCCGGCATCGAGAACGCGCCAGTGCTGCTGCAGTGCGAGTGGAACCCGCGCGATCCGTCGGTGCTGGCGGCGGCTGGCACTGATGCACTTGCGCGCGTCTGGACTATTTCTCGTTCGGCTGCTACTGCTCCTGCTACGGCGACGACGACGGCGACGGCGACGGAGACGGCTGCTGCTACTGCTGAGCCCGGCCGCCCTCACGTGTCTCCGCACGCCCACTCGCTGCTCGACCCGGAAACCCCACGCACAACGACTGTGACGGCCTTGTCGTGGACGTCGGACGGTACCGCCATTGCCGTCGCCACCGACTCGGGGTCCGTGGCTGCCGTGAGTGTCTGGTCGTCGGATGGTGTTCACATGCAGACCATGGAGGTGTCGGAGCCGCCTGTCATCAAGCTGAGCTGGAACCCCAGCAATGCGTCGCTGCTGGCCATTTCTCCCGAACAGGGCGGCGCCCTCCTCACCGTCTACTCGTCCAAAACGGGCACCGCCTTCACCCATAACCTACCAGGCCATGACATTGCCACCACGCCCCTGGATGCCACCTGGACCAACGACACCGACTTCTTGCTGACGGGAGGTGATGTGCTGCTCCATCTCCGGTGCAGTGAGGCGAGTATTGCTCAAGTACGAAAGTTTGAAACCAGAGAGGACGATAGCTTTACCCAAGTGCTGTTTGATTGGCGGTCCAAACTTGCCGCCACTTCCAGCGACAAGGGTACTCTCGATGTACGTGCTGCTTGCTCTTTTGGCGGATGAATTTCCTTCCCTTGACCCTGTTCCAGCTGTTGTTCTTGTTGATGAGATGGTTTTTTTTTGCGGAGAAACCGACAACTTGGGCGAAGAACAAAAAGAAGAGAAAAGAAAACATTGAATAGAGAGAGAGAGAATGACGAATACTGACAATGGTGGGACTGGCAGCTTTGGGAAGAATCAGGCCAAAGGCGATCCATATTAGCGCACCAAGGAGCCATCACCACCATGGCATGGCAACCCCTACTGCCGACGCAGCCGGTTCTTGATGACGAGCGACTGATTGCGACTGGGGGCGAGGATTGCGCCATCTTGATATGGAACGCACGGAAGCTGGAGCCTAAAACAAAGTGTTATCTCACGATGGACTCGCCGATTGTCCGACTGGCCTTTACGCCGGACGGCGCCTTCATCGCTGGCGCCACGTCGCGGCAAGTGTTGATATGGAAGGTCGACAACCACCTGATACCAAGGGCGAGCTGGAACCGGCCGCCGCATCCGGGCTGGCTAAGTCCCAAGAACGCATCCGACTCGGACGAGGAAGATGAGCACTGCCTGTGCTGGGATGTAAGCGGGCAAAAGCTGGCGTATGGTTCCAACAGTAGGGTATGTCTTATTTTTTCATCTCCCTGGTGAACCGTCCGCGGGTTACGAAGGAGATTGAATTTTGGTCATCATGGGCGTCTTACTGACATTTCGTCTTGGGGAGCACAGCTCGCCGTGATCAACTTCAGCAGACAGGCTTAGACTCCTTTTGTTGACACGAAAGCAACACATGCATGGACGAATTCCAGCAGGCTCTGGGCTCGCCTTTTTATCTCTCTCTTTTGGTTTCCTATTTCACCACACGACATGCGAAAATGGCCCATGTATTATATATATGCAAACATGCATACTTGAATACGACGGTCACGGCATAACAGTAGACGCAGCGCAAGACTGGCATGGAGGGTGGGGGGCGCGCGGCGCGGACGAATGAATATTCCACGGTACCTCGAAAACGGCAGTCGGCATGCTAATGTTTTATAACTTGGGGTTCTTTTCTTTTTTTCCGTGCCCAAGAATCCCATGGCAGGAGAGGGGCAGGGGCTTAATCATGCCATGTTTTATTTGTATATGTCTTTGTCCATGTCTTTGTATTTTTTTTTTTTTCCCTTGGTTTGGTATTCTTCTTTGGTTTTATGTACAACGGCGAAGCGCATTGTTGTTTCCAAGTTTAGGGGAATGGGATGGGACTTGTGTGATGGACCGGGGCGCAGGAGGGCGGGGGGCGGCTTGAGGTGTTTGCTGGGGAGAGGGGGAGGAGAGGCAATGGGTTTTGGCTTGGGCGTGTACGGCGACGGTGTATTTATAGCGGGTTGACATTTGGATAGTAAAGAGCGGGGAGGATGCCAGCGCATGTTGGGTGTGATGGTATGACGTGTGTTTCATGGTGTTTAGTTTGCGGGAGCCTGTTGTGCATCTTGTTCGGCCTGGGTTATGCCTGCGCAAGCATCATGACGTGCACAAGCACGTGCACAAGCACGTGTACAAGAACGTGTACAAGAACGTGTACTTGTGCCGGGTACATTCTTCGTCACTCCCCGCTCCGAACGGCACCAACGGTCCCTGATCCGGCGGGCTCCGTCGACGTCAGCAGCAGCAGCTGTGTCAATCCCGGCAGCAGCAACGCCCTCATCAACATCTAGCAGCCTCTCCGTCTTTGCCAGCAGCCGCCGCCGCAGGCGGGAGCTCGCCGGCAGGGCCCCCGGAGGAATACATCGGGGACGGATCGACTATTACCCGATGGCGCCTTCCGTCCAACCTTTCCTTTCCGGCGCTTTGCCCGCCCGCCCACGAGCCCGCCCACGACGTGCCAGCCCACGACGTGCCATCCATGCATGTCCGATCCGAACCGAACCGCCATTCATCGGGTCAGATTACGAGACTGTACGGGCCAAGCGCGTCCGCCTCTCTGTCGGTCCATCCCGGAAGGATATCCGGGCGCGGTGTGTAGTCGACATGTCCACGTCGTCGGCTGCTTCGCGACCGCCGCAGCACGAAATCACGCCGGCGATGCGGGATCTGCAGGCGCGGGGGAAGGATCCGTACGGGTGCGAGGGAGGGTGCGAGGGAGGGTGCGAGGGAGGGCGCGGGGGGGATGGGGGGGAGCGGGCGGAGGAGCATTTTGTGCTGGGGAGTGGGTGAGTTTTGATGGTTTGCATGTCTTTTCCTGCTTGTTGTTGTGGTGTGGTGTGTGTTTGGCGGGGATGATGGTTTTGGTGGTGTTTGGTTTTTATTTTTATTTTTCTTCTTTTGTACTTTTTTACCTACTGTTTTGTTTTGCCCTCTCTCTCTCCTCCTCCTACTCCTCCTCCTCTTCTTCTTCTTCTTCTTCCTCTTCGTGCGTATGCGTGTGTCTGTGTGGAAAGGAACAGGGGAATAAAAACAGCCGCATCTCATCTCTTTTTTTCCTCGACAGAGCATGTCTTTTTTTTTTTTATTCCTTCTTCTTCGACCCTATTCCTCGCCATGCATCACCACTCCACCCACAGATGATCAAGCAGACGGCTGACTGCAAGGCCAGCGTCCAAACCGAGCCGTTTGCCGACCGCGAAAAACGCGCCTTTGCGCTCTCGGTGCTCGACTCGCCGGAGCGGCTCATGATGTTTGCGCAGAGCCGGAATGATGTAAGTCGAGTTGGGTGTGGGGTGAAAAGGTTGTGCTCGTGCCACTGTTTCTTGTCCATCTCGATGCTTCTCTTTTCAATCATGCTACGGGATGAAAAATAAAGAAGATTTTTCTTTTCTTTTACCTCTTATTTTATTCTTTGTGTTCCTTTATTTATTGTTCGTGTTCCTTTATTTATTATTTATAGTCTTTTATGTATTGTTCATGTTCCTTTATTTATTGTTCGTGTTCCTTTCTTTATTATTTATATTCTTTTATGTATTGTTCATGTTCCTTTCTTTATTATTCGTGTTCCTTTATTTATTCTTCACCGTCTTTGTTTTTCTTTCTGCACCATGTCATGTCCATTTCCTTCCTTCTCGTCCCCGTGTCATCCGCCGCAGGCGGCCCCCGGCAGGGCCCCCGGAGGGATCCATCACCATGACCGTCCCTCTTCCTTCTCCTCTTCCTCCAGGATGGACTCCACCGCACGGCCGGATGCCCGCACTGACGATGCACAGAGCATCCCCTCGCAGCGGCGGCGCTTCACCGCCATGATGTGCGGCTTCGACGACAAGGGCGAGACGGACGGGGGGGCCAGGCGGAAGAGGGCCCGGAGGGGGTAGGCCAGGGGGGGGGGTTGGTGGCTGTTGTCGTCGCGGAACTGTGTCTGCGCGGACGGCACGGGTAGGAAGCAACAAGGAGGCATGATGAAGACGAAGCCCATGGTGTGCCGTGACGGACGGCCATGGGCGTCGCCGTCACGGCCGCATCAACTAGCCCGTGCACGCCCAGTTGCTCCCTCGTTGCCTTCCGCGGGACGCAACACGGCGAAACAGGTCGCGCAGCACAAAGACTGGTCCCCTTCTGCGACACCGACTTCCCATGCATGCATGCATGCACACATACACATGCCCTCGCTCGCTCGCTCGCTCGATCCGACGCGGTGCCAGCCCAGCAGCACCGCCGCCCGAGATCAAGTCCGGCGCTCTTCCTTTGCCGACAGCCCAGCCCAGCCCAGCCCAGCCCAGCCATTCATTGCGCACGCAATGGCTCGCATTCGTCTGCTCATCCACCCGGGCCGGCAGAAGGCCTCGGATGACACAGAGCCAGTCCGGGTGGTCGCGGTCCCCTCTTTGCACGTCCCGCCACCGTATTTGCTTGTCCCCTCCCGTTCGTGCACCTGTCCTGGACACCAGGCACCATCCCGTCCCATCCCGTGCGCCTTCTGCGTCCCATCCCAGCCCGAGCATGACCAGGCCCGACCCGTCAGGCTTGTTTCGAAAAGAAGAGAAGGAGAGAAAGAAAGTGACAAGGCCGTGTGGCCAACCAGTTCGAGAGGGAGGGTGCATCCCCGTAGAGGCCCGTGCGGGTACCAGCTACCATGGTAAAGCCCTTGGCAGAGGACAAGGAAGAAGACCAAAAGGTGCAAGACGGGAAGAGGAGGATGAATACAAATGCCATAATGCTACCTGTTTACCACAACAAACAAAAACATGAAAAAGAAGGCAACCCCCCTCACGCATACCGCACGCTCCGCTGGCCCCCTCCCGCCGACCCCGACCCCGACCCCGACCCCGATCCCCACCGGTCTCTTCCCCCCGTGACAGCCGCCGGCGGCGGCGGCGGCGGCGGATACACACCTCCACCCGGCCCGCCCCCCGGTCCGTCATGGAAATCTCCACCCACCGCACGCCCCCCATCCGCCGCCCCCGACGACGCGGTATACTGCGGCGGCGGCGGCGGCGGCGCTACGTCCACCCCCCCCGATCCGGATACCTCCCCCCCCCGCTCATCTCCGGCTCCCTCCCCCGCCGGCCCCTCGACCGCAACCGCCGGCGGATCCCCCCCCCAGGCAGCTCACCAACGCAATCAGCACCAGGGACCCCGCCACCACGACAATGGGGATGAAGATGGCCTTGTGCTCCCCGATCCACTGCCCAATCTCCCCCAGCGACGACCCCCCTCGCACGAACCCCCGACGCACCGCCCCCCCCCGCCGCAGCTCGTCCCGTCGGCAAAAAACTGGTTATACGTCATGCACTGGTTCGGCAACAGCCCCGGCCACGTGCACGCCAGCACACACTGCGTGTCGGGACACGCCTTGGTGTTGTTCCTCCCCGTGAGACTGCTCGCCATGTGCTGGCACTGCAGGTCGCGCGACGTGCACTGCCCCGACGCGCACTCCAGACCGCTCCCGCTCCCGCCGCACGCCTCCCCGTTGCCCTTGTGCCCGTCGGGGGGACAGGCCGCCCTGTCGCCGGGGCACGACTCGGCGACGTCGCATTCCCCCGCGGGGGCGCGACACACCGTCCCGTTGGTGGCGAACCGGCATCCGGACGTGCAGCAGTCCTCGTTGCTGGGGTCGCACACGGCGTTGGCCCTGAACCTGCACGTCTTGGCGTCGCAGCACCGGTTATCCTTGCAGCCGGCTTCCCCGCCGCAGTCGCAGTCCTCGCCCGGCTCGACGATGCCGTTGCCGCACTGGTTGCCGATGCCCCCGTCCGTCTGCACATTCTTGTTGTCCATGAGGCAGTTGCTCTTGATCAGGTTGGACCGCAGGCCCGAGCAGATGTTGCCGATGGTGCAGGGCGAAAACGCCGAGACGCCCGGCCCCGTCGACGGATTCATGATGTACCCGCCGCCGGCGTCGCACACGTCCCTGCTGAGCGGGCAGCACGACTGCGACGATCCGCCGCTGCCGCCGCTGCCGAGCGCGCACGTCTGCGGCACGCAGTCGTGGACGGCGCCAAACGTGTGGGCCGACTCGTGCGCGAAAACCTGCCAGTCCGTGTCGGTCCTGACCACGACGTTGGTCGCCGCCACCGTCTCGTTGTTGTTGCCGCCGCCGCCGCCGCCGCCGCCGCCCTTGTTGGTGCCCGAGCCGGGGCGGCAGACCATGCCGCGCCAGGCGAGGCCCACGGCCGTCCGCGTCGGACACGTCGTGAAGAGGGTCCAGTAGGCGTTTTCGTCCCTGGACTCGCCGCGCCACTGCGAAAAGGCGTTGAGCCGGTCGCTGATGGTCACGCTGTCGGCGCAGCGGACGTTCCACGGCGTGTTGGCCGGCGTCGCGTCCGTGCAGGCCCTGTCGATGATGGTCAGGTTCTTGATGGCCAGCGAGATCTTGAAGGTGCTCTCGTATATCTCCGACGCCTTGTTGACGATGCTGATGATCTGCTGCTTGACCGCACTGGTGCTGTTGAGGGCGGAAAAGTAGTTGCAGTCGGTCGCGATGCCCACCAGCGCCACCTTCTTGGTCGTCGGGCAGCCGGCCGTCGAGCCAATGGAACTCGTCAAGTCGAGACCCGTCCCAATGTCTCCGCCGTCGTCAATCTGCCGGCCAAGCAGGGACCCGAAGCTCGTGGATCGGAGTGACAGGCCGCTCTTGTCAGCGTCGGATTGTTGAAAAAACTGCTTGTTGAACGCCAAGCTGTCGGCATCGCACGTCGCAGCCACGGCCGCGTCACGCCTCAGCTCTGTCCGGCCATCCTTGTCGTCGTCGTCGTCGTCGTCGTCGTCGGCAATCACATCAGAATCGCGCCACACCACCATGACATCCTCGGCGGCGGCCGCGGGATCCACGTCGACGTCTTTTCCGCCCTTCATGGACTGGTAGTCGACTCGCGACAAGACATGGTGGTTGTCGCCATCGATGCGAAACGACCCGTCGAACAGCGGCCGCCGACCATCCTGGTGGACAGACACGCGCGCCCAGCCGGCCTTGGACCATCCCTCAATCCCGGCGCGCTCGATAAAGGCGGTCCCTCGGTACACTCGATCTTCGGAGCGCGCGATCCGCTTCACTTCTCGCACGGAACCGTCTTCGCCGAGGAGGGTAATGGCAAAGTCTTGGTCGAGCACGTCGTGGTTCGGCTCGAGCGCGAGCCGGATCCTTTGCGCACCCTTGTGCAAGGTGAAGACGAGGTCGAATTCCGAAAACGCATGGACGCGATGTGACGGCGAGTGGATGACGACATCTTGGACCAAGGATATATAACGGACAGGACTGCGCCTGACCGAGTGTGCCGGCAGTGACGGAGCCAACAGCGCAATGCCGGCGAGAAGTGCCGTCGCGGCGAACCGCAACGTCATTATTCCTGATCAGGGGGCAGAAGGGTTGGACAAGAAGTTGAAAAGAAAGAAGAAGAAGAAGCAGAAGCAATCAGGTTCTTGATCAGGGGGCAGAAGGGCTGGACAAGAACGTGGAAAAAAGAAAAAGCAAAAGCAACCAGGGCGGGGAATGCCTCGAGCCGGGGATCCGTCGCACAAGCACCTAGACCACCCAACGCATCGGTGATGCCTTGTATTCAAAGTGCAGAACGATGTGCTCGACAAAGAGAAGGACGTCGGTCGGATGCGGATCATGTGATGGGTGTGTCTCGTCAGCAGATGTCGTCAACGGAGCGTGACCGTCGTCGGGTCGGGCACGCAGCCGCCGTCAGACAGACAGACGGACGGACGGACGGCCTTCCAGCAGGAATAGATGGAAGCAACTAGGTCCAAGTCGGTTCCGAGTGGAAACCCTCGTCAACGGGTGTTGTCAACGGACCGTGACCGTCGTCTGCGTGTCGGCCGCCGTCAAAGACAGCTTCTCAGCAACGACGGATCAAACAAGAAGAGGCAAGGTCTCAGGTCGAAAACAAAGGTAAGGAGAAATATCCATGCGGCAACCCATAGAAAGAAAAAAGGGCAGGAAAGACGAACAGCGAGCAAGGAGAAAAAAAACGAGCAAACGTGTGTGCGAACGTGTGTGCGAACGTACATGTGTACATGCATCATCATCTGTCCCATGACGGATCATGGACCGTCGGATCGACTGGACAGGAGACAGACGGCGCGAGGCAGTCATCGTGGCGCAGCAGCTGACGAGGAAAGCACAAGGCAGGTTAAGGTTAAGGTGGGGGGGACGCGCCGCGGCGCCCATCAGACAGGATACGCCACACGGCTGCCCGTTCTGGCCACGCGGCCACCGCCCCAGCCGCCACCGCCCCAGCCCGGCATGTGCGCGCGTCGCCACCGGTGCCAACACGCACTCGCTCGCACTCTCTGCCAAACCAACGTCTGACGCTTGGCAACGCTCGGGCGGGGGCGACGGGCAGAAAATGATGGAATAGGCAGATGACGGGGCGACGGGCAGAAAGTGATGGAATAGGCAGATGACGGGGCGACGGGCAGAAAGTGATGGAATAGGCAGATGACAGGGCGACGGGCAGAAAGTGATCGAATAAGCAGATGACGGGGCGACGGGCAGAAAGTGATCAAACAAGACAAGCAAATGACGGAGCCCAGCAGATGCCTTCCTTCCCTCTCCGCCCGGTTGAGGAAGGAAAAGACTCCACGTGACTGACGAGTGGGTCAAATAGGTATAGAAATCAGGAAGTAGGTAGAGATGAAGAGAATCAAGTAGCTGAGCTAGAACAACAATGAATCAACAACGACCGACTACTTGACCCTCAACCATCGAGTCCAATTTCAGCCCCAGACAAACCCCACGCGGTGCGTGCCTCGGCATCGGACAAGGCGCCGGATTACACGCGCCGCCAAGTTTCAGAACGTGCCCCGAGGCCATCAACGCGCTGCCACACATGCAGCGGCCATCCCGCCTCGGCGAGTCTCCGGCCTTCCAACAGGCCGAATCCGTTCCGGACCGCACCAAAGCACCCGCGTTGGCCTGCCAGGTCTCGGCACAATGATTGCATGTCTTCTTCACGAGTCGGTCTCGTGCTGTAGTCATGCACATATCTGACTTCACACACAAGGTACATCGCTCCCGAGTCGTCACACGCCAAGTGCTATGATCATCACGACACCGTAACCAAAGAAACATGAGCACTCATCACCACCCCCCTCCCCCCCCCCTCGGCCATGTCATCCGGCAACCCCTTCCCCTGGCTCACTTCTTCACCATTCCTCCTCCTTCTTCAGCACATGGAGCTCCCTCCTCATTTGGCCTTTTTTTCCTCGTGTACGATGCCGATAATCGTCTCGACGATGCTCGGATCCGACAGCTACATCCGTCAGCCACATGCACGTCTGCAAACGCCACGTCGCAAAGCGCCCGGGCTTACCGTAGAGATATCGCCCAGCTGGTCCTCTTCACCCGCGAGGATCTTTCTCAGGATTCTTCGCATAATCTTGCCGCTCCGCGTCTTGGGCAGATCCGGCACCACGTGGACGGCCTTGGGGGCCGCAAACGGACCGATGCTCCTGCGCACCTGCAGGGTGAATTCCTTGCGGAGCGCGTCGTTGACCTCGTTGCCGTCTTTGACGGCCACAAAGGCGTTGACGGCCTGGCCTGTCAGCTCGTCCGCGACGCCGACGACGGCGGCCTCGGCCACGGCGTGGTGCTCGATGAGCGCGGCTTCGATCTCGGCCGTCGAAAGACGATGGCCCGAGACGTTGACCACGTCGTCCACGCGGCCTCGGATCCAGTAAAAGCCTTCGTGGTCGCGACCGGCCCCGTCACCTGTGAACTGTGGATTCGGTCAGCGCGCTCGGGATTTTCCCTCCGGGGGCCCTGCCGGGGGCCGCCTGCGGCGAGCTCCCGCCTACGGCGGAGAGGCTTGTGTGGAGAAGGCGAGGGGTGCAAAAAAAAAATGAAAAGAGAGGAAATCAACAGCAGGGCAGCAGCCGAGAAGAGACATACATAGTAACCCTTGTACACATTAAGATACGTATCCATGTATCGCTCGTGAGCGCCATACACCGTTCGTGTCATGCTCGGCCACGGCTGCTTAAAGGCAAGCACACCCTCCACGTCGTTCCCGTGAACCTCCTCGCCAGAAACGGGGTCGATGATGACGGGCTCGATGCCGAAGAAGGGAAACGACGCGCTGCCAGGCTTGGTGGGCGTGATGCCGGCAAGAGGGGTGATGACGTTGGACCCGGTCTCGGTCTGCCAGTATGTCTGCGGTGCGGAGGGTCAGGGTCAGCTCAGACTCGGCTCGGGGGGGGGTGGCAGATGCAAACGAGTGCCATGGCGTTGATCGAAAACGTACATCGACGACATGCGCCTCTTCCTTGCCCACAACCTCAAAATACCACTTCCAGACCTCGGCGGCGATGGGCTCGCCGACGGAGCCCAGCACACGCAGATGCTTCATGTCGCCCTTGACGTGTTCATCGCCGGCGCGCTTCAGCAGCCGGAGAGCCGTGGGGGCCACGTAAAACTGCGTCACCTTGTGCTTCGCGATGATTTGCCAGTATCGCGAAAAGTCGGGGTAGGCCGGGGTGCCCTCGAAGACGACGGTGGACACGCCGAGCAGGAGAGGGGCATAGACGACATAGGTGTGGCCGGTGATCCAGCCCACGTCGCCGCCGCAAAAGTAGCGGTCGCCCTCGTGTATGTCAAAGACGTGCTTGCCGGTCAGGGCAGCGCCGAGCAGGTAGCCGGCCGTGGTGTGCATGACGCCCTTGGGCTTGCCCGTGGAGCCAGAGGTGTAGAGCAGGAAGAGGGGGTCCTCCGCGTTCATGACCTCGGGCGCAATGTAGCTGGGCCACTTAGCGAGCTCCTCGTGCCACCAGACGTCACGGCCCTTCTGCATGGGGACGTCGGCGCCGGTGCGTTTGAAGACGAGAACGTTGGTGACGTCGGGGCACTGCTTCAGCGCATCGTCGACAATCTTCTTGGTGCCAATGAGCTTGCCGCCGCGTTTGCCCTCGTCCGTGGTGACGACGACGCGGGAGCGGGCGTCGACGACGCGGTCCCGCAGCGAGTCGGCCGAGAAGCCGGCAAAGACTATAGAGTGGATGGCGCCGATGCGGACGCAGGCGAGGATGGCGACGACGGCCTCGGGAATCATGGGCAGGTAGATGGCGACGGTGTCACCCTTGCGCACGCCCATCTGCTTCAGGGTCCAGGCGGCCTTGGACACCTGGCGCAGCAGCTCGCCATAGGTGACGTTGCGGCCATCCTGGGGCTCGTCGGCCTCGTAGATGATGGCGACGCGGTCGGGGTCCCTGAAGGCGTGGCGATCAACCAGATTGTACGAGGCGTTGAGCTGGCCCTCGACGAACCACTTGACGTCGCCGCCGGCCAAGGTGCCGCTGCTCACGGTGTCGAAGTCGCGGTACCACGAGAGCAGCTCGCGGGCGCGCTCGGCCCAAAACTTGTCGGGGTTCGTGATGGATTCTCGGTACAGCTTCTGGTATTCCTCAAAGTCTAGATTGTTTTTGCGTCAGTCTTGGTTCGCGTTGGGGCGCCACGGGCGACCTCGTGATTACGTCGTGGGCGAAAAGTGGCGGCAGCCAAGTCTGCGGGGAAGCGGGCGAGCGGAACGAGGTTCAGCTCGGCGTGGCGCCGTTTCGAAGCCACGGCCCCCTCCCCCACTGCCCGCCAGCTGTCGGCCAGCTGTCGGCCAGCTGTCGGCCAGCTGGGTGACTGGGTGACTTACTGGCAAGGTGGGGTTTGCTCGGGTGTTCTGGTCACGGAAAACGTCAGCATCGGCACTCTCTTGTCGGCTTCTCCTGCGGCACGGAACGGGCAATGTATCGAGAAAGAGGCTCTGCGAGGGCCTCTGGGAGGGTCGACAAGGGAACGGAGGACGAAAGAGGCTCTGCGAGGGCCTCTGGGAGGGGTCGACAAGGGAACGGAGGACGAAAGAGGCTCTGCGAGGGCCTCTGGGAGGGGTCGACAAGGGAACGGAGGACGAAAGAGGCTCTGCGAGGGCCTCTGGGAGGGGTCGACAAGGGAGCGGAGGACGAAAGAACCTCTGAGAGGGCCTCTGGGAGGGTCGACAAGGGAGCGGAGGACATGTCGCGGCCGGGTGGCTCGGGGCAACGCCAGGCAGGGAACGGGGAGGGACGCGCACGAGGGGATTGCGTCATGGCGGAACAGACATACTGGCGAGCATCTTCTCGGGCGGATCTGCAGGCGAGGAAAGCATTTTCTGGTCAGCTCTGCTCTCGCCCTAACAATCACAGAGGGGTCTGGCTTCGATGACGCGTCTACCCCGCCGCTCATCAATGGCCTGCGCAACATACGAAAGGTGTCGACATTGTGCGCCTCGGCGACGGTGAGAACCTTTTGTTCCTGGGCCATTGCGCTGGTGGACGGACACACGCCTGGCTGCAGACTCGTCGTGCGGAAGCGGGTACGGATGGGATGGACCGGGAGAGGGACAGAACCAAAGAGACCTGGACTCGCTCAGCAAGGTGTGCGCGACCGTCGGGCCATGTCTGTCTGGTGAGCTTTATAATATACCTCGCAGTCGGCATTGAAATGTCACAATGGAGGGGTTCGAATCTCGGACGGCCGGCGCTGGGGTTGCTTACCTTGGCGCCGGGGTTGCCTTGGCGCTGCTGCTGCTGCTGATTGGCACCAGCCCCCAGGCCGCCATGCCAGATCGGGCCAAGACTCGACCACACCAGGCCAGCTCTTGCCTCCCCGTCGCCAGTTCTTGCCTCGCCGTCGCCAGTTCCTGCCTCCCCGTCGCCAGATCAGGCTAGGACGAGAGCGGCGGGCACGGCATGGATGTACACGGGCATCACGGGCATCATGCTGTCATCTGTTTTCTACTGGCAAGGGCTGACTGGCTGCCGCCGTTGCAGTCCGGACTGGGGCCGTCGCCGACGGACGTGACGTGACGGCACGTTGGGCGAGTTCAAGACGAAGCACGGCCGTCCTATCCTGGTTCCGGCCAGGGTCGCACTGATGCTGCTGATGCGCAGGTACCTCCTACCTATGTACCTCTGCCGCCTGGACCAGCATCCGCGTCGCCGCCCGCCGCCCACTGCAGCTCCTGAGGGGTGGTTCCCTTCACCCGAGAAGGAAGGAAGAACCCCGCCGCGCCCTCTGATGTCAAGACTGGCGGGGGAAAAACTAAAGAAAAATCAATTATAAAAATCAATTATAAAAAATAAAATAAAAAAACCTACAACTTGGTGAAGACGTTGAGAGATGACGGAATAGTAGACGTGGAGAGATGCTAGAATGGTAGACCTGACGACAAGAGGAATAAAAACCAGACACACCCTCTGCCAATGTCGTTTCATCAACCCCCCCCCCCCCCCCGGCCAAACCCCCCAAGCACGCCCCACCCTGCCTGGCTCCACCACAAGGCCGGACGGACGGGGGCTGCGCAACGACGTTGCAACAGTAAAAGTAAACATGATGTGACGACGGCTCGTCTGACATGCTGCCGACCAGACCATGCCAGGACGCTTCCCATGAGCACAGCCGACATCCCATTTCTCAACACCTCATGCCCATCTCGGCCCCGGCCACGCCTGTCCGACCTCCGCCCCCAGCCAGACCCCCGAGGCATGGTCCGTCGCCCCTGGACGGAGCAACTTGTACCAGACATGAGAAAAGGCACCTTCCGACTTGTCTCGAGACGGGACGGCTGCTCTTGGCATGGGCCTCCCCCAGCAGTTTGTCATTCCGGAGACTCAATGGCAAATCGGAATCCTCCCGAGGTCGTGTCTGCTGATGACATGGATATCCCAGTCGATGGCCTCCTCGTCATGGCAGCCTTGAGGCAACATCTGTCTAAACATGGATGCTAGCGCGGACCTATATACTAAACAGAGATGCGCACGTCTCTCAGCCCGCCAACGCAGTGGGGGGGGGGGGGGGGGGGGGCTGTACCTCGTGCTTTGCAACGTGAGCCCCGGCCATGTCCATCGCCATGTAGCCCACGTGCGAGCGCAAACTCTGCTGCTCGGCTTGCCGACCGAATCAACCCCCCCCCTCGAACCGCTGTGGTCCCCGCATGCACCCTGCAGCCGAGAGTCATCCATCTCCGATGTGCTCCCCAGACGGCAGACGAGGCAATGCTGCTGCACACTATCGGCCATGGCAAACAGTCTCCGTCAACCCCTCCTCTTGTCTGTTGATCGGCCCCCCTCCACTCCGGATGGTACAGAACGCGCGGGTCGCGGTTCTGACCCCCAAAATCCATACCATCAGACTCCAAGCACGGACCTGCATGTGTAGATGAGCTTGTCGTTTGTTCTCGTCCGCCTGGCCTTTCCTCCCACCCGCGCCTTTGACGCCAATGAGCCCACCCCCTTTTTTTTTTCTACCGCTACATCTCCATGCTCATGAGGTACATCTCGAAGATGCGCATAAATTTAGCCACAAACGCCTCGAGGTGAAAAATGACCTTGGTACCCGTCTTGATGCGGTGTTCGTAAAACGCAGACCACTGGATGACCTCGCCCTTGAGGCCGTCGTCGATGAGACCAAGCAGTTTGAACGTCAGCGTCTTGAGGATGGTCGTCGGCGGAATGCAGTGCGTGAGCAAGTCGTAGAGCTTCGACCGGACCTGTAATATCCTCGCCGGGGTGTGTTCCTCCATGATTTCCCTCGCAATCTGCCCAATCAATGCCTCCCAGTCAGCTGGCGGAATGGGCGTATCCTCGGCCACCTTTTCACTGCAAGACGACCGGACGTCAGTAATCCATCCACATGGCCATGTACGGAGGAGAAAATGAACAAGCTCGTGAAAAGAAGAAAAGAAAGAAAGAAGAGAGGAGAGAGGAGAGAGAAGAGATTGAAAGAAGGCATACTTTTGCGCCTGCACAGCCTCATACATCAGCAGCGCCCTCCTCAGATTCCTCCCACTCTCCACCGCAATCCTCCTATGCAGCCCCTCCACCACCTCCCAGCCCTCCCGTCTAGCCGACGAGGCCAAGACCCGACAAATCTCGTCGTGCGTCGGCGCCGCAACCCGCACCAGCAACGTCCGCGACCGAATCGGTGCAATAATATTGGCCGTCGAGTTGGCCAAGAGGATCAGCCGCAGATTGGGCGAGTACTTCTCCATGGTGCGCCGGAGCGCCGCCTGCGCATCCCGCGAGAGCTGGTCCGCCTCGTTGATGACCACCACCTTGAAGCGCTGCCTCGCCGACTGGTCGACCTGCTGCGTCTGCGCCACCTCCTTGAGGAGGTCCTGGACGACGACCCGGTCGTAGTTGCCGACGTCGGACGGCGTGATCTCGAGGTGGTACACGGACGCGACAATGTTGAACTCGAGCTTGCGGTTGCTGACCGTCTGGAACACGCGCGAGTCGATCTTGATCTTTTCCACGCCCGGCCCGTAGAGCTCCTTGAGGGTGGCGACGATGCGCGTCTTTTTGCCGGCGCCCGAGGGGCCGTAGACGAGGAGGTGGGGGAAGTCGCCGCTTCGGGCCTGCCATGTTTTTCATGTTTGTTTTTGATTCAGCGGGTGAGAAGAGAGAGATGAGATGGGCGTCTTGTGCTCGTGCGGATTTGGGCGGCGCGTCTTACCAGTGATTGGAGGCGTTGTGATAGTTCTGGGTGGTAGGATAGGGCGTCTAGCGAGCGCGGTCGATGCTTGTCGACGATGAGAGCCATCTTGGCCGGGGGAGATGGGGTGAGATGGGGTGAGATGGCGGCGGTGGCGGGCGACTTGGGGGGTCGAGAAGAGTATTTGGCGTTGGACTTTTCAGAGTTGGAGAGGCGCGTCGTGCGCGTAAAGTGCAGGCTGGTTGTGACTTGTGAGGCTGAATGAAGCTCACGTGGGGCACCAGGCCGCTCCACCGTCCCTGCACAGTATACACACACAGTACACACACAGTCTGCTCTGCATCTAACTCGACAGCTGCTTGCAATACTTCGAAATCCATGGTTCGACACGAGTTCCTACATGTTGCATCTCCTGCTTTTGATGGTCCCATTTCGTTGCCGCCGTCGTCATCCTCAATGCTCACGGAGATGCTGTACATGTTACGAAAAGACCTCGATGCCATTCTTGCTACGCCCATTTCACTCCTTGATCAATATTGTACAAGCCCGTGCACCTTGACCTTGACGCTACATCATGGACGAGACGCCTCAGAAATGCCGCCAGCCTCGGCAGCAGCAGTCGGCGACGACGAAGCAGCCAATACATTAGCCGGCGCAATCTGCCTCCTCGGTCGCTTTAGTTCCTCCAGCGTGACCCCCTCCAGTTTCGTGACGCCAACAAATGGCGCCTCGCCCCTCGTCACAAACTCCCATTGACCTACCATGCTCTTGGTTAGTTCAAACGTCCACGCCCGTGACATGGTCGCCCAACTCACCCGGCAGCTTGTTCCCGGCCAGTCGGAAAGCATCCCGCACAATCTGCTCGTGAAGGCGCCCCTTGATCTCGAACAAGACCTGGTTCACGGCCATTCTCGTGGCCCAGTGGTCGAACGAACCTTTTCCTTTACCCATGCGCATCTAGAACGAATGAATGTTAGGATATGCGGGCAAGATCAACTCCTCGGCACCGATGGCCTGCCAGGGAAAAACCAAACTGCTCACCTCATTGCCGCTAACGTACACACCAACGTTGCAGCACTTCCTCTTGTATAAGCGGTATCTCTCGCCACGGAGACGGACCTTGATTGTGTCCTCGGCCATCTTGAGCTGCTTGGCGCTGATGCGCCGATGGTGATCCTTCATGCGCAGGCCATAGTCGCCCCAAATCACCGTCGTCCCCTTTGTTGAGCCTCCCGTGGCGACGCGAGGCCTGCCTTTGGCCATCTTCTTTTTCCGATCCAGACTGGGCTCCAGCCATGTTCCGAGAACGGAGGATGTCGTCGAAAAGGCTCGTACTTTTTGCCGCAGCTGTCGGGCAGCCGCGAGGGGTGTTGATGGCCGCGGTGACGAGGTCCGTATCTGTTTCAACCATGTCGACGCGCCGAGTCTCAGGCCCTGGAAGGCGCTGAGAAGGGCTGGTGAGTTGGCAGCCGCCATTGTGATGCGGGATTTGTCGCTCGACTGAGGCTTGTTCTTGAACGCTGGGTACCTTTTCTGGGAACTTTTTCTGGGAACTTTTTCTGGGAGTCAATTGTTACGGACCAACCAGATGACAGACTCGGCAGACCAGCCACATTGTGGCAGCCAGAAATCCAAGGCTCAGCGCAGCCGCCTTGATACCCACTGGCCCGGCGCCTGTCAGCCAACCACAGCCGGTCGGAGAAGCTGTCGGCCTGCCCGTCTGGGAGGCCGCTAAAAGAAGCGGCGCGGGTGTCTGATTTCGCGTCAGCTTCGTGGCACTACTAGTACATTACCGTAGGTGCGTGTGGGCGCCACTTGCACCTGCCTGACTTGCACCTGCCTGACTTCACTCTGGTGCACGTCACTCGACAACAACTCTCTTGGCTGCTCCTGAACTATCGAGACAACATTCGCCAATGATCATCAAAAGCTTGCTCGTGCCTCTCCGAACTGGACTTTTTTCTTGGATATTCCATTTTTTGATTTTTGATTTCACGTCCCTCCGCAATGCCTGACATTCGGTCATTCTTCGCCCCCAAGGGTGGTGCACCTCTCAAACCGGCTTCCGCAAAGACGGAAGATGCGCCGAAAGCGAAGCGGACCAGTCAGCCATTCGCCAATTCCTAAAGTGGTGCTCGCGAGACTAACACGCACTGCAGGAAGCCGAAAAGTCGTTGAAGATAGCGACGAAGACGAGACAGTGTGCGTATTGGAGAATGCTCATAACTATGGCACGAGTCCCACTGACAAAAAATCAGAGCGGCCAGACCAATCGCTCAAGCGGCGCCAAGGAGGAAGAAGGCGTATGTTCAGCTCCATCGTGTTGCCTCGCGTCGTTGCTAAATACAGTGCAGAGATTTGGAGCCACGGGGAGTGGTCATATCTGCAGACGCATATTTCGCCTCCAGCAAACCCGACACGAAACCCAAACAGTCCACACCCAAGAAGTCGCCGCAAAAGGGCAGTTCCAGGGTGAGAACAGAAGACGAAGTCGCCGTCCGATCCAGCCCGCGGACCAAGAAGCCGGCGGTCAAAGCCGAAGCCCTGGCGCAGAATGGCTCGGCCACCAAGAAGAAGACGACAAGTGCATACAAAGGCTACGAGGCCGACGACGGCCAAGATGCATACATGGAGGACGCCGAGGAAGACGCAGACGACATATTTGCTGCCGATAACAAGGGCCGGAGCAGACGCAAGGATGACGAGTATGTGGAAGAAGAGTCGGAAGAAGAGGTTTTGCCCAAATCCAGGAGAATCGCCGCTCGTGGCCGATCTGCGAGCAAAGCTGCAGGTGATGGAGCCGGTTCCGCTGCCAGCAAGAAGCGAAAGTCGCCCGTGCCCGAGTCGGACGACGAGGTGGAAGAAGAATTGCCGAGAAAGAAGCCAGCAGCCGCGAAGCCTCGCGCCCCCCGGACGGCAAGAAAGGCCGATGAGCCCGAGGATGCGCAGATACAAGACATTCTTAACAGCGTGGCAACTGTCAGGCCACCAACGCCACCACCCAAGGATCCCAATGCCAAGTATGATTGGCGAAAGGCTGCTGCTGGGGGTGGAAACGCATCTGTTCAGCCCGTGATGGACGTCGAGTTGCCAGAAGGACAGGAGGAATGTCTTTCGGGACTTTCGTTTGTTTTCACGGGCGTGCTGCAGACCATTGGTCGGGACGAAGCACAGGCACTTGTCAAGCGCTACGGCGGTAAGGTGACGGGACAACCTAGCAGCAAAACAAGCTTCGTTGTCCTCGGCGACGATGCCGGGCCGAGCAAACTGGCAAAGATCAAGTCCCATGGCATCAAGACGATTGATGAAAATGGGCTCTTTGATCTCATTCGCAAACTCCCGGCGTACGGCGGGTCCGGAAAGGGTGCCCAGAAGGCGCAGGAGAAGAAGAGGGCCGAGGAGGACAAGGTGAAGCAACAGATCCGGGAGATGGAAGCGGAAGAGAAGACGAAAAGGGCCGAGGCTGCCAAGGCTGCGCAACGATTGGCCGAAGCACGAGGAACTTCTGCTGCCCCCTTGTCCCAGCCGCCCGCTCAACCTCCTGCGCAGCTTCTCACGAGCAAATATGCACCATCACAGCTGAACCACATCTGTGGCAACAGGGGACAAGTAGAGAAGATGCAAAATTGGCTTCGAAACTGGCCCAAGGCGAAAAAGTACAATTTTCAGCGTCGAGGTGCCGACGGCCTGGGCGGCGAGAGAGCCATCATCGTCTCGGGCCCACCAGGCATTGGCAAAACCACGGCAGCCCATTTGGCCGCCAGGCTCGAAGGGTACGATGTGCTGGAGAGCAATGCCAGTGATACGAGGAGCAAGAAGCTCGTGGAAGCTGGTCTAGGCGATTCCATGAATAACACGTCTCTGCTGGGATTCTTTGCTGGCGATGGAAAGAAGGTTGATGCCGCCAAGAAGAAGACGGTTCTCATCATGGATGAGGTGGACGGCATGTCTGCTGGTGATCGCGGCGGTGTCGGCGCGCTGGCCAAGTTTTGCAAGAAGACGGAAGTGCCCCTGATCCTGATCTGCAACGAACGCCGTCTCCCCAAGATGAGGCCGTTTGACCATGCGGCCTATGACATTCGGTTCAACCGACCCACGGTCGACCAGGTGCGGTCTCGCATCATGACGATTTGCCACCGCGAGGGCCTCAAGCTGCCCCCGCCTGTGGTAGATGCCCTGATCGAGGGAAGTAACAAGGACATACGACAAATCATCAACATGATTGCCGCCGCCAAACTCGACCAAAAGACGATGAGCTTTGACCAAGGAAAGGCCATGACCAAGGCGTGGGAGAAGCATGTGATTCTCAAGCCCTGGGACATTTGCCAGAAGATGCTGGGCGGCGGGCTCTTTGCGCCCGCGAGCAAAGCAACGCTCAATGACAAGATTGAGTTGTATTTCAACGACCACGAATTCAGTTTTCTCATGATGCAGGAGAACTACCTGCGGACGAAACCGATGGCGCTCCATGGCAAGGGCTACACCAAGCGCGAGGAGAGACTCAAGGCCCTCGAGCTTTTTGACCAAGCAGCCGAAAGCATCAGTGACGGCGATCTCGTGGACCGCATGATCCACGGTCCCCAGCAGCACTGGAGCCTGATGCCTACGCATGCCATTTTTAGCACGGTCCGACCCGCGAGCTTCATCGCAGGCCAGCTCATGGGGTCCAACTTTACGTCTTGGCTCGGCAACTACAGCAAACAGGGCAGGCTAGGCCGATTTGTCCGCGAGATTCACTCACACATGCGCCTCAAGTCTTCGGGTGACCACAACGAGATCCGGCAGCAGTACTTGCCTATTCTGTGGACGGAGCTCGTGGATCGGCTGCAACGGGAGGGCACAGAGGCCGTGGCGGACGTGATTGGGCTCATGGACAGCTACTACCTTACGAGAGAGGACTTTGACGCCATCCAAGAGCTTGGGGTGGGGCCAATGATTGATGAGGAGGTCAAGATGGAGACCAAGACCAAGGCGGCATTTACCAGAACGTAGGTTGAAGATTCCTTGCTTTTTTTTTTTTTTTTTTTTACCAGGACCAACTTTCCGCCCTCTCCTTTCCAGATACAACTCGACGAGCCACCCCGTTCCGTTCATGAAGGCCAGCAGTGTCGCTGCGCCGAAGAAGCAGGCCAAGGAGGCGCCGGACTTGGAAGAGGCCATTGAAGAGGAGGACGAGGGGGACGTGGTGGAGGCGGCGGAGGGGGATGAGGACGAGGTGGACTTGAAGAAGGACAAGTATATCAAGGTACCGAAGAAGAAGGCGGGGAAGAAGGCGGGGAAAGCGTCTGCGGGCGCGGGTGCGGGCGCGGGCGAGGACGACGACGAGGAGGGTGACAAGCTCAAGAGGAGGGGAAGGCCAAAGGGTAGGGGGAAGAAGTGATGGGTTGCTGCCTACCCTGTACGCCTCGTGGCCTCTCGACTTGGCCAAGTCGGGCCGCCTACTGGTTCTCTGTGACTTGTGCGACGTGAGATGATGCTGTGAGCCGGATGAAACGCGGTGGGAGATGGAGGGATGTGTAAGTAGGAATGTGTATTGCATTACACGGGATGTGAGATGTTGTATGGCAGGGGTTGAGTGGGGGTTTGTTCTATACAAGATTTACTACAAGAGACTGTTCCCCCATGTGGAGGGTGGTTCTTTATTCATTACGATGGGTGGTTGGCGGTTTATGCTGATACATGGTGCCTGGGCTGGTGTAGGTGGAGTGGCTATCTGTACTTGGGTATAACGTGTGCTTGAGGGTGTGGGATGATGGACAGGGTGTGTTGAGTCGAGTCGTGAACCATGGCAGACGCTCACGTGTCATCTGATTCATGTGTGCTTGAGGCGTCTAGGACCAGGGACAGACAGGGTCTCCCAAGTCGTGTCCGGGAGACAGTCACGCTTGTTGTTTTGTTCATGCGTGCTCGGGGGTTCGGGATCGGGTACAGGGTGGGCCGAGTCGTGTTGGGAGAGGCCGACGTTGTTGTTTTGATCCACGCATGCTTGGGCGTGCGTCGAGCGGCCGGGCGGATGGAGAATGCAGAGATGGGTGTCTTGGGCGTGCGTCGAGCGGCCGGGCGGATGGAGAGTGCAGAGATGCGAGTGCGAAGCCGGTCGGTAGGCGTGGCAGCGGCGGTGACGGGGAGCATGTGCGCGGCAGCTGGCGCCGAGTGCGAACAGCTGGCCGTGTCGGCGTCTTGTTCGCGTACATCAGATCAAAACAATGGGCTCGGGCAGGACACATGTTCTGCTGCGTGGATTCGGCTTCTCGTTCCGCGGATTGGATCTTCTCCCGAGGACATCTTCTCAAAACCTGACGCGCACGGAGCGGGAGACAGCGGCTTGCGACCTCGGAGGCGGCTGGCTGATGTACGGACGAGAGCACCCCGACCACGGTACGTGTTCGCCGCGATCCGCACCCGGCAAGCAGCGCCGGTTTCAAACGCACAAGGTCAGATGTGCCATCGGGCCCTGTCTCCAAAGACGCATCCGATCGCGGGCCACGCACATACGTACACACCTGCCTCGTCCGACGGGGGGGCCGTACCCAAACACAGACACGCGCGCGCGCCCACCACCTACCTGCCCGCCTTCCGTCCATGCTCTCCAGATCGCTCGGCGCCGCCCGCACAGCGGTCAGGGATCTGCTTCGAAGCGTGGGCCGGCGTCGTGGGGGGGGGGCGGCCCAGAGGAAGCGGATGAGTGGGGTGTTTGTAGGGGCCGGGGTCGGGTCGTGAGTCTGCGTGTGGGAGGGGGCAGGTCTTGGAGGGGGCAGCCTTGGAGGGGGCAGTCTTGGAGGGGGCGGTCTTGGAAAGGAAAGTCTTGGAAAGGAAAGTC
>AFQZ01000725.1:0-26238 GCA_000222935.2 Aciculosporium take MAFF-241224 | reverse complement strand
CACATAGTCCAAAAAAAAAAAAAAAAAAGAAAAAGAAGAGAGAGAGAGAGGCGGTTGTTGAGGGGTTCATCCTGAAACATAATGATTTCCACAGTCCATTGACTCCGACTGATATTTTGCTCGCAAAGGACTTCCCAAAAGCGCCTCCGACGTGTCACAATTCTTTCCCCCATCGAAACCACAAACCATCACTCTGGCTGCGTTTTTGAATTCACTAGCTGAAATGCTTTGCGAAATGTCACCGAGCGCCGAGTTGCTTTCCGCTTTTTCAGCCTTCGACAACGATGACAGCGGCCAGGTAGACTGGGCCGAGTTGAGGGATGCTTTGCTAAACACTGCCCCAGAAGCTGGTCAACAGCCGCTGACTGCAGCAGAGGTCGACAGGGTTGTCAACGGGTTCACAGGCAGGCGCGCCTTCAACCGTAATATCAATGCTCAGCTTGGCGCAAAGAAGGGAGAAGTTTTCAAGTACAATGAGTTTGTTGCCTCAGTTATGGGCTCCAATGGAGGGGGCGAGGGGTCATCAAATGATGCCTCGGAGTAATGTAACCAGTGGGAAGACAGGCGGGATATGGTTTTGTCTTGGCTGGCGCTTGTTACGGTATGTGCAATGGGACAGGGTCGAGCTTTGTTGTTATGAATATGTAATTTTAGAGATAAAGGCAGTTGATTCAAACAATGAATTCTTGCGGTTTAAAAAATAAACCGGTCGCTCGGACCCACACCTCCCTAATTCGTGCACTTGACCTTTTAGTGACTTCCAATTATGGGCTATGTAGGTAAGTAGGTAGGTAGGTATATAAATATATATACAAGGTATCTTTTAGTAACTCAAACATTTACTAGTACTTCTACAATAAACTAAGATAGTATGGAACACAAAGTACCTCCAATTTTATTATTTCTATTGGCCAAGAATCCCTGTCGGTACCTCATTGGCCCCAAGGAGATACACCCATCGGTTGCTGCGACTGAGCCTCTGTTGATAGAGCAAAAGCTTGTCCAATCCGAAAAGCAAAGATAAATGGGACCCACTGAATCTTCTAGAAAGGTTTCCCGTTAAATGCAAGACCCCTTTAAGCACGATTCACCACAACGCGCACACCCCCCTTGTTAACCGCATGCTCACGTTGAATCCACAACGGCATGGGTGCGTCGTGTGCCCACTTCAGTCGTCACATCGCGATGACGGAATTGCACTTTGTTTCGGCTGCTGGGCAAGTCCACTGTGCATACATATGTACAGTACATATGTATGTCGAGTGGTTGCTGATACAACAATGCGTGTGATGTGATGAGCCACTGACTGCTTGCAGCCGGGGTAGCTTTCACTTTATTGGCGACAATAAACAGGAAGACTGGGCCGGGAAGCTTTGGGAAAGCAACGGAACATGACGCGATGAAAGAAGAGGCAGACTTGCCCGCCACCCCTCGTCGTGGTTTCTGCGCGTCCTTCATTTCCTCTACAAACAGCCGTTTGAGTAGCAGAGGCCGGGTGAAAAGCATGTCCCCAGGACTTGATGCAATGCCCTGTGTCACGGGGTCTGGTTCATTGTCCCTCATGTACATTCCGTGATATGGGCAGATTTCAATCTGCAGAAAGGCTCGCGACTTGGGCCCGTGGGGAGGCGAATAAAACGGCGGGCAGGCAAGGCAGCAAGCGAGGTACACCAGTCATCCTGGAAATTTGGCCCATGTCTTCTCCCACGTCCCGCGTCACCTTTTGTAACGTTCCATGTATCTCTCTTCATCCGACAAGACTTTTCTCTTCATCCGACAAGACTTTGAACAAGGCCGTCATTCTCATCATCAGTGTCGCCAACCAGTGAATTGCGAGCTCCTGCCGTTCGAGCTCCTGCCGTTCGAGCTCCTGCCGTTCGAGCTCCTGCCGTTCGAGACGGCGTTTGTCAACTGACGTGACCGCTCCTGCCTCCAAGTTGCCCGCCCGCCCGCTGTTGTGCCTCACCAGGTCATACATAATTTTAGTTGCGACCCAGTCGAGCGTGACCAGGGCCAGTCCAGTCCAGTCATTTTCTGCATGCGCAGCTGATAAATCGTGGGCTGGGATCAGCCAACTTGCAGTCTCTGCTTGTGCTCTTGCTTCCTTTCTGTTTGATCAAGAGCCGATTCCACACTTGCTGGCTTGGCCAAAGCCTCTCTTTCTTTCCCTCGCTTTCTCCTTGTTCCACTGCAGCTCGTCTTTGAGTGTCAAAACAGTCTCTTGGGCAAAGAAAGGGGGGCCACAGACCTCTGCCACGCACCGGCCGTAATTCCCTCACGCACTCTCGACTTCGTTTGCTGCTAGCTCGCTCGAAACACACACAAAAAAAGCTGCTCTTTTTGGCTCGAAACCGTCCATACGCCGCGTCCTGGCTGTCCATCGCCCAGAGCCTTTTCTTTTCTGAGTTGCGCCCCCGATAGGCATTGTGTGCTCGGATAAGCAATCGCCACCCCCCCTCCCCCCCCTCTCGAGTTCCAGTATCCGGCATAACCTTGTTACGGGACAGCGCCCTACTCCATTTGGTTTGGCCGTCCCGTTCTCCCAGCAAAGACCAAACCCGTTTGGCGCCTGCTCAGACATGAAGTTGTTTGGTGGGAACAAGAAACCGTCGTCGACATCGACATCCAAAAAGCATATTCCCAGTTCGACTGTTGACGAATGCGACTTGTATCAACAGAGACAACCTTCTCGTACGCACTCGCAACCCGAGTCGCCCACAAAGTCGACCGCTTCCTGCATCAAGTCTCCGTCCAAAAAAAATTCGCGGCCCGCATCCTACCGTGAAGCAAAGGACACTGAGAAGTCATCGGTTCCACGCAACGCCAGACTCTCACGGCACTCCACCGAGCCCTCAACCTCGTTTTCGCGGCGCGGCAAAATCGACACCGACACGCATCCGCTGAACTTGCCACCCGAGGAACGTCGTCGCCTGTTCAAGCTGTCCAATTCCACCATGAGTGATCAGATGGATATTGACCCGGTGAACGGCGTCTCCTCGCCTGCTTCACAGAGTCAGGATTCTTCCGCCCACAACCGCTACTCTTTTTCTGTACCAGTCACCAACGGAAATCATCACGACGAGGCTCCCGCGCCGCCACCGCACCGGTCGAACCCTTCTAGTCCTGTGCCAACCCCGCAGGATGATGCCGAGGCCTACAAGGCTGCGGGCAACAGATTTTTCAGAGACAGAAACTATAAAAAGGCCATCGAGCAATATACGAAAGGTAAATACAAGCTAGCATATCAATAACAATGAGGCCTTTACGCATGCGTATGGCAACCTTTCTAGCGCCTCTGCTGACTGTTTGTTTTCTGCATTCTTGCACAGCTGTCGATCTTTTCCCCGACTCCTCTACCTATCTGAGCAATAGGGCCGCTGCTTACATGTCCAATGGCCAATATGCTGCTGCCTTGGATGACTGCAGTCGCGCCGCTGCTCTTGATCCTCAGAATGCTAAAATTCTGCTACGATATGCACGCATTTTTACGGGTCTCGGTCGACCTGAAGAAGCGATGGCCACTTTTGGGCGCATTTCGCCTGCACCCAGTGCCAAGGACATGGTGCCTGCCAAAGAAATGTTGCAGCACATCAATGCCGCCAAGGAAACGCTCGAGCGAGGTTCAGCCGTGTCCATGGTTCTTCATGCTTTAGATCAAGCCGAGCGCGGCTTGGCACCGGGTGTCGCAAAGCCTCGCAAGTGGCAGTTGATGCGTGGCGAAGCATATCTCAAGATGGGCCGCGAAAACGCTCTCGGGGAAGCCCAGAATATCGCCATGTCTCTGCTACGCGGCAATGGACAGGATCCCGAAGCGCTTGTTCTTCGTGGCCGAGTTCTCTACGGTCAAGGTGAAAACGAAAAGGCAATTCAGTCCTTCCGAATGGCGCTGAGTTGCGACCCCGACTTCCGTGATGCTATCAAGTGGCTAAGGATCGTGCAAAAGCTGGATCGTATGAAGGAAGAGGGCAACGTTGAGTTCAAAGCCGGTCGATGGCAGGCTGCCGTTGACAAGTACTCGTCAGCTCTCGAAATCGACCCTTTTAACAGAGGAATCAATGCCAAGCTTCTTCAGAACCGCGCACAGTGCAAAATTAAGCTCAAGCGCTATGATGATGCCATTGAGGACGCAAACCAGGCTGTTAGCCTCGACCCTGGTTACACAAAGGCCAGAAAGACCAAGGCCAACGCCCTCGGTCAAGCAGGCAAATGGGAGGAGTGTGTTCGCGAGTGGAAGGCTATTCAGGAGATGGAACCAGAAGACCGTACCATTCCCAAGGAGGTCCGCAAGGCTGAATTCGAATTGAAGAAGAGCCAACGAAAAGATTACTACAAAATCATGGGCTTGGAGAAGGACTGCGGTCCTGACGAGATCAAGAAAGCTTATCGCAAGATGGCCATCAAGCTCCACCCTGACAAAAATCGAGACAATCCTGAAGCCGAAGCTCAGTTCAAGGACATGCAGGAAGCCTACGAAACTCTGAGTGACCCTGAGTAAGTTGCAGCCAACAATTTGATTCCATGCCACTTCATATGACTTACTCCCCCTTGCAGGAAGAAAGCATCATACGACAACGGCGACGACCTCTTGGACCCCGCAGACATGTTTGGCGGAGGCGGCATGGGCGGCGGTATGGGTGGTATCGACCCAGAAATTCTTTTCAGTATGATGGGCAACCAAGGCGGTTTCGGTGGAGGCGGTGGCGGTTTCCGACACGCAGGAGGTTTCCCTGGAGGTGCTGGAGGCTTTGGAGGTGGTGGATTTCCCGGAGCCACGTTCAGTTTTGGCAACGGAGCTGGCGACCACTCAAGCAACGGTGCCTTTTCTTACAAGTGACAACCCGCGGAAGACTCTGACAAAGCAGAACGAGTTGTTGACGACGGAGTAGACGTGGGGTCGGAAGTGGAAGAAGAAGGGGATAAGAAAGAAGAGGATGATGATGATGATGAAGGAGGAGGAGGAGAGGAAGAGAAAAAGGGCGAGGAAGACGAGAGCGGAGAAGAAGAGGGGGGAGAAGAAGATGAAGAATATGAAGAAGATGAAGAAGATGTGGAGGATGATAATGCTGATGAAGCTGATTGCTGGGACAATGCGTGGGCCGACTCTGCTGCATGCAAAGAGGAGTTGAGGCACGCTCATCGACAGCGTCATGCCGCTGAGGATCGGCTGGTTGAGACAGTGCGCTGGTACGGCATGTTGCTGACGGGGGCTTTGGTACTGCTCCCTCTGAGTCTCGTCACCGCCGTTATTTTCAGCATGGCATTGGCGTGTACGTTGATGGGTTGTGCTCAGCCGAGAAGGAGATGAAGGCCGGGCGACCAAATCCGACTGGATAGAGAGAATCTGGGCACAAAGCATCACACCACTCACAGACATGACATTTCAAGGCGTTTTGCTTTTTCTGTCGTTGCATAATCTCGGTCCCGTGCGCTTCGGTGATTGAAAGAAGATGGGAAGCTTCACGGCCCAGGACGATTGGTCACCGATACCACTATGTGCACGTGAAGGGTCTGGGACGCTGTTGGCAAATGAAGGATTTAGAGATAGAAGACATGTAGAAGCAATCAAGATACATGGCATATTGTACCAAAATGGTGGGATTTGTTTTCTTTTTTGCCCTTTGTGTTATTATGTCTTGTTCGTACAAGTAAAGAGTAGTTGTATACAAGTAAAGAGCAGTTGTATACAAGTAAAGAGCAGTTGTATTTCATACAGAGTTGGCCATGGACACGGCCGAGGGTATCAAATTTTACATGTCCGATTCGTCGTCCCTCCCCCTCCCGTCGCGTCATTCACCTCGTCCAGCTCCCTCACTACGCCGTCGGCGCGGTCGTCGCCGCCGCCGACCCATTCGCACTGGACGCTGACGCACCGCCCGTCGCGCGCAGGACCTTGTCCACATCGCTTCTCAGCTCGGGCATGGCCGTGACCATCTCGCGGGCGAGCACGTCGCGAAAGTCGCCAAAGGCGCGGCACTTGCCCCGCATGAGCTGGTTGCCGCGGCGGACGAGCTCGACGAACTCGCGCGTGTAAATGTCTGGGTTTCGGCCGTTTTCGACGTACTCGAGGAGTTCAGGGGGGACGGAGGGGAGGGAGTTGATGGGGGAGGAGGTGGTTGTGTGGAGGGCTTGAAGGGATTGGGAGAGGGCTTTTCTGGGGGAGGGTTGGTGTTAGTGATGGAAGCTTGGCTCTTTGAGTATTTTTTATCGTAATTAGGCTTGGGTTTGTTTGGTTTTTGGGGCTCGTAGGTTATGGTAGGAGGGGGGAAGGGGCAGAAGCGCGTCGATGTGGTGTGGGGTGGCTGTTCGAAGAGCTGCTAGCTAGCAAGGAGAGAAGACGACGAGGAAAAGCAAAAAGGAGGAAAGAAAAAAAGGGAAAAAGGGAGAGGGCGAACAACAGAGAGGGAAGAATAGAAGAAAAGAGGCCGGGGTCTCCATACACTTCGTTGGCGAGAACTTCGCGGCCTTGTCGCCCGGTGGTGTTGTAGGTGGATACTTGGACCATGATTTGGTAGAGGTCTTGGATGACGTCTTTGAGCTGTTCTGGGGGGGGGTGTTAGGTTTTTCATGAAGGGGGCGCGGGGTGAAGGGGTGGTTGGGTGAGAGGGGGAGTCGTACGCTCGATGCCATCGTGGTCGGATGTCGTTATGGGGGCCATGGTTGGATGTGTGATGATGATAGCTCTTTGGAGGTTTGCGGTTTGAGGAGGATTGGGTGAGGTGATGAGGTGATGATGGGTGGATGGAGGCGGCGGAGTGGCATGTGGGGCGTTGAATGTGTGCGGGCCTGTGGTAGCAGGTACCTAGCGTAGGTACCTACTTAGGTACCTAATGTATCTAGCAGGTGGCAGGAAGTAGGAATCTCACATCCCACGACCTCGTCCAGCACGTACAAACGCATCGTTGCCAACAAAACCCTTGGCACCAAACTCGGTCGCGAAGCTTCATCACCTATCGCAGTCCCTGTGCATACTGTGGCGTGGCCGGGCCCGCCCTTTGATGCAACGCGTGCGCGTGACCAGACACCAGACACCACTTCACCTCGATTCCCCGACGTCGAGATGCCCAGCGACAATGGCTTCGAAAAAAAAAAACAAAAAAAAAACAAATTCGTCCAGGCTGGTGCGATCTCAGGAGCCTGCTCAACTCAAAAGTTGGCCGCCCGTCCACATATCATCTCGACTTCATTCCAGCCGCTCCCTAGGAAGCCTTAAGTTTGCAATGTCTTGCTCCCTCCCTTGAGAAGATGCTACTATAAAAGAAGAAAAGAAAAGAAAAAAGGTAGCCATGTCTGACTCGGAGACTCGCTGATCCTGCTCCATACTGGGGCTTGGATTGCAAAGTTGACCCTATTTTGGTGGCTGGAATCTTCCGTGTCACAGACATGCAGTACACAGTTACATGGTACCGTTTTCTACATACATGCAAATCATGAATCTGCTGCCGGCGAAGGGGGGAACATGCCGAGATGGCACGCCCGGAATCAAGCGTCATGTCTTGCTGGCCACATGCATTTGAGATTTGAGAGTGGCAGCTTCGGCTAGATCTGAGTGAGTTGCAAGCTGGGCTGCTCTGGTCCAAAAGACGAGAGGTAACGGCCTTTCCGAGTCTCACTCGTGCTGGGCTGCTCTGGTCCAAGAGACCAGAGGTAACGGCCTTTCCGAGTCTCACTCGTGCTGGGCTGGGCTGGGCTGTCATGGACCAAGCTAATATGTATATATTTGACAAGGCGGGCGGCGCGGAGACCTGACGGCCTTTTGCTCATCGCCTTTGTCCATTCTTCCGAGACCTGAAGAGCATCATGGGCTTATACTTTCGTCGTCAAAGGCCGCGGGGGCCAGGTGCCCAGAAGACTGGGCTGGCCTGTCCTCCCGTAGAAGAGGAGGAGACGTATCCGGTGCATCTTCTCGATCAGGCCAAGGGCTACCGGTTTCTGCTGTCGTGGATACTGTGCTCCAACGATGTTCTTGATGCGCCGAAGCTGGGGGCGTCGCTGAGCCGGTTGCTCGAGATGGGGGACTGGCGCAAGTTTGCGGGACGGCTGAGGTGCAATGTAATGCCATGACATTCCCTGCCTTCTTTTTTGTTTCTTGATTCTTACTGTCCTTTGTGGCCCTTCTTCTTCTCTTCTTTCCCTCCTCTCGCCTTAATATGACTTCCAATCTGGATACCTAGGCTGACAAGAGAGACGAAATAAAATGCTCGTTTCTCTCCCAACAGAAAGACGGACGTCTAACAGCCCACGTCCCGAAAACCTTGACAGACAAGCAACCCGCCATCCTATTCCACCACACGCCGCACCCCGACCTCAGCATCGACAAGCACCCCTTACGCAACGCCTTCCCCAAACCGCAGCAGCAAGTCCTCCTCCACGAGTACAACCGAGATTCGCGCCCGGAGCTCATCCCGCCTCACTTCCCCAAGACCTTTGACGAGCTCATCAAGGGCGACCACCCGCCCGTATCGCTCCACGTCATCACCTTCCGCGACGCCACCATCCTCCTCCTCACCTGGCCGCACACCATGACAGACGGCCCCGGCCACGAAGCGCTCCTGCGCAACTGGAGCCTCGTCCTCGCGGGGCGCGAATCAGAGGTTGCGCCCGTGCTCGGCGCCCGCGACGACATCGTCTGCCAGCTCGCGCGCGACGCTCGCGAGATATCCATCACGGACAGCACAAAATGGGGTCTCGCAGACAAGCTGCACTCGCGGCTGCTCTTCCTCTCGCGCAGCCTCACGGGCCCGCCCGTGACAGCCCGCATGATCTACGTCCCGCCCGCTACGTACGAGCACCTCCTGGCCGGGGCCCGGCACGAGCTCTCGTGCCATCCGCACCAGGGCACACGAGATAGCCTGGTCAGCGACGCAGATATCCTGCTTGCGTGGTGCAGCAAGGCTATTGCTGCGGCTGCTGCCGCCCCCGCGTCAAAAAAGCCGACGCCCCCGATTCTCGTCCTGAACGTTGTCAACCCGCGGTACCGCGTGCGGAGTCTCCGTGGCGGTCTCGCACGAAGAGGAGACCAAGAGGGTGCGACGGCCGACCCCCAACGAGGCGTCTACGTGCAAAACTTGAGCCTACCCGTGTACATACAGCAAGAGGCCGCCACGGTGAATACCTCGTCCACGGGCGCGCTCGCGGCCCTCAACAGGCAGCAGTTCGCGCGGCAGGCCACCGAGGGGCAGATGCTCGCGCTGCTCAACTCGTTGCGCGAGCAGGCCGTCCGCTCCGGCGCAAACACGGCGTTGCCCGTCTGCGGGGACCCCGCGTCGACCGCTTTTGTCTTCAACAACCTCTCCCCCATGGGGCTCATCACCGCCGTGGATTTCTCGCCCGCCGTGTTGGTTCCCGGTGGGGGGGGCACCCCAGCCCCAGGGGGGAGTGGCCGGCTGGTCAGCTGTGCTTTATACGCCGCCAGGCGGGTGACTCTTTCGCAGTTTATGCCCGTGGGCAAGGACTCGGCCGGGGGGTTCTGGATGCAGGCGGTTCTGGATGCGAGGCAGTGGGGTGCTGTGGAGGAGAGGCTGCGGGCGTTAAAGCGCGCCGGTGGTGTGTGAAGTCTGGGCACTGCGTGGGAAAGGAAGGCCTGGGGAAAGGGGGGGGGGGGGGGGGGGGGCGCTTGGGGAAACGGGGGTGTTGCAAATTTCTAAACCTTGAAGCAAGCGTTGGCGGAAAGACCACCGTGTAATGAATGATGCTGGTGTGGCAATCTACTGTTCTCACGGCTATTGCCGGATAGTAAGGGGAAAAAAAAAAAAACCACCAAAAAAACCCTTGGGTCCCGGCTGCTGACCAACCACGAGGGTGGCATGCAAGGCTCCCTCCAGCATCCCCCTATAAGCTCACCCGAGAAAGCCGCCGCCGTACATGCTCAACTCGGTCCATCTCCCGGCGTGCCCCGGGCCCGGCCCAACAAGCTTGATCCAAGCCGGGCGTCCTCCTTCCCATCCAGCCCGCATGAGAGCGCTCGCCCACCCGCTCCTCTGCACAGCCCCCGCGGCCACCAGCGCCCCCATTCACCCTGTGCGATTCCCCGTCGCCGAGCGACCTCCCTGCGCCACGCAGCGCCCCCGTTCACCGCTCTACGCTTTTTCGTCGCCGACCGAGCGCCTTTCCTGGTCCTGGCCATGCGCCCATCCGTCGCCACGGGTTTCCATCCGGGACGGGACGTGAAGAAGCCGCGTGGGGATTGGGGGGTATGGCGTACCGAGGACGGACGAGCCAGACTGTGACAAAGAGGGGAAGAAGGAGGGGGAGGACGAGCAAGGGGGAAGAAGAAGAAGAAACGAGCAAGGGGGAAGAAGAAGAAGAAACGAGCAAGGGGGAAGAAGAAGGAGATGGACGAGCAAGGGGGAAGAAAAAGACGGTCAAAGAAAGCATGGTGAAGAAGACGGTCAAAGAAAGCATGGTGAAGAAGACGGCCAAAACTTTAAACACACACACTCAGGCCGCGATGCCCGCGGCAGAGGCCAACATGGGATGCGTAAGGTTTCAGCACGACCAGGATGGACGAGTTTATTTCTCAACAACAAGACAAGACAAGACGAAAAGGGTTAGACGAAGACATGTCGTAGAGGCACGGGCGCTCCCCTCTCTTCTCCTATTTAACACCAACCATCTGCCACATGACCCTTTCTTCCAGTCCCTCCTCCTCCTCCCTCCTCCACACCTTTTATTCCTTCTTCTCTGATTCCCAACCGCGACCGCGTTGTTTGTCCCCCTGGAGAGGGAGAAGAAGAGAAAAGAAAAACTCAACTACCACCACATTGTTTGTCCCCCTGGAGAGGGAGAAGAAGAGAAAGAAAAGAAAACTCAACTACCACCCCATTGTTTATCCCCCTGGAGAGAGAAGAGAAAAGAAAAGAAAAGAAAAACTCAACTACCACCCCATTGTTTATCCCCTGGACAGAGAAAAAGAAGAGAAGAACTCGACTACAACAGCCACGTTCATCAGCCCCCTTGATAAAGAAGAGAAGAGAAAAAACTCGACGACAACCACATTGATCAGCCCCCTGGACAGAGAAAAGAAAAACCACCACTACATTGTTTATCCCCTGGACAGAGAAAAAGAAGAGAAAAACTCGACGACAACCACGTTCATCAGCCCCCTTGATAAAGAAGAGAAAAGAAAAAGAATGACCGAAAAGAGAAGAGAAGAAAGAATGGAGATGAAGAAAAGAAACCCACCCACCTCCCCCAGAAAAACCACGCGTCTCCTCCAAAAACTCAAGTCCCTCTTCACCACGAAACCACCACCAACCCCCCCCTTCCTCCTCCGGACGCACCACCCCCACCACCCTCGACGACCTCCCCAACCACATCCTCCACCAGATCCTCGACTGCCTCCCCGACCCCGCCGACAAGCTCTCCCTCCGCCTCACCTTGAGGCAAGCCAACAGTTCGGTCAAGACATTCATGGGCTCCGACGTCCACCTCGCCCTCTACGTCCACAAGATAGCCTCCCTCCTCCCAGAGACCTTCGTCTGCGCCTTCTGCCACCGCCTCCACCCCGCCTCCGTCCTCGACGACCCCAACGCCCCCAACCTCGACGTCTGCACCCGGCCCCCCGCCCGCATCTTCATCAGGCGAACCCGGCCCCTGTACGATGGCATCATCGTCCTCGCCAGCGACACCATTCACTACAATCTCGCCCACAGGCACGTCCAGTGCGTTCTGAAATGGACCCGCCTCGGCATACACCCCGACCGTGTCCGGCGTCTGCTGCAGCCCCATGAATCCAGCCATCTTGTCGAGGACGGCCCGGGGAGGTGCCGGCTCGTCGCTCGCGTCGTACCCAAGTTGGTGAATGGGGATTTTTTTCTATATCAGCGGCTTCGGTACCGCCCGGCCGATGAGGAGGCGCGACAACCTTACTGGAGAATGACCGTCTGTCCGCATCAAATCTACTACAAGGAACGGCTCGAGGTATGCAGGACACAAGGCATATTCGCCGAGGGGACAAAATGTACGGCGCCGCATTTCGTCATCTGCAGAGCTGTGCAGGCTGCGCTTGACTCTCCGGGACAAGAAATCGTCTCTTCGTGCAACATCTGCCGCACAGACTTTGACCTTCAAATTGTCCCAGGAAAAGACGGTCGAATAAGTGGCGTCAACATTACCATCTGGAAGCATTTGGGAGCCGAGACATCTCCTATTCACGGAGTGTGGACTTCTCAGTCCGTGCCCATATCGAGAATGGCTCACAGATGGCAGTTTCTATACCGAGACCCGGGAAGTGTGTGGAAGGCATATCATGGCATAGAACAGGCATTGCATCCAGACCACCTTCGACGGGCCAACGTGTACAAGGAATTGGCCGACCAACACAAAGTCCTATTCCCGGGAGGTCATATTCCAGACCATTGCTATTTCAACCCCCATGAGAAGAAACCCCTTTGACTATGGCACTGACCATCAACATCAGATATCTCCTTTCTCTATTATACATCAAGTTTGCGTTGGCTTCACCCGTAAAGGCTACTAGACCCAGCAACCACGATGAGGTGCAAACACTGCTGGGGACTATATACATGATATTGATAAAATAATAAAAAACAAAAAAAAAAAACGACTAAAAAAAAACGCTAAAAAAAGGAAACGCTTAAAAAAAGAAAAAGAGAAAAAAGAAAAAAGAAAAAAAAATTAAAAAATAATGGACGCTATTACATGTCGGGTTTCCTTGCAATATACCCTCCTCGCTCCAGTCCTGACCCGTTCTCCCCAGCTCATCACCAATCTCACAGCTGGACATTGTATGGACCGGGGCCATCAATGTGATGCTTGTCGCTGGAGATTGACCAGGATACGGAGTCGTCCGGGGCGCAGCTGCCGCCAGCGTAGACGTTCCTCCTACCCGCAGGTTTGGGGAGCCATGCCCGTTCCTGGGGTGTGTCGGATCCGGCATCCTGGGAGAATTGGGGAAAACGCTGGATGACTCTGGAGTATTGTCACGACCGGAGTCGTTGGCAGAGCCATCCAGCTGTAGGCGGGCTGACTCCAGATCGTTGTCAGGGCGGACCATACGTCCAGACCCTTCGGCGGAGTCATCGCTGTCCTGGTTGCGGCAAAGAAGGGTGTTTTTGATCCGCCTAACGGCGATCGGATGCTCTGCAAGCCATGCAACAGCGCCGCATACAGCAGTCAGAACAGCCAAAGCAAACGTTGCCTACTCGACTGTTTTGGCCATGGCAGCAAGGGTTTTCGGTCAAATGAGGTGTTATTGCAAGGGGTGTACATAAAACGGCGAGCCAGATCGACGATAGAGTGATGATCCGTAAAGCAAATTACTGGTGGGCGTTGGGTCAGCGGACAGACATGGCGGAACACACCGAAGGGGTCAAACTTACATGCGAATGGATACTGTATTGGCAACGGTATAAAAATCTGTTTTCTGTTGGCATACCATCTCTCCGCGATGTTGTAAATGGTTTTGGTGATGTTATTGTTGCATTGGGTTCTCGTAATTGCTGTGAAATGTTTAGATTCTACGTAGTTCGCCATCTCCTGTTGTTGAGTGTCTTTTCTCATGTCTTTGTTCAATTTCTACTAGACACATGAGATATAGTAACATTAGACTTTAGAAGACAAAGAATGAATACCTTTTTTATTAACATTGCTCTCAAGAAACTCCGGCGCCCCTCTTATAGCAAGGTTCTTTGGTTTAACCATTTTATCTGAATGGAATAAGAATGGAAGCGTATTCGAAATCAAAAAAGAATGTGATTGTTGTGATGAAGAATTTGGCGATGCTATGTCAAGTGTGACATAGATGAAGGAGAAGAAAAAAAATTTAGAAAAGCCAGGGGATGCGAGAGCTCTTGTATGTGTAAGCTGTGTAGAAGTGAATTCAAGGTGAACTGTTCTGAGCACATTGGGCTTGCCAAAGAAAATTAAATATTTCATAGGTGCGTATGTGAAGGAATAGGGAGCGTCGGAAGAAAAGAAAAGAAAGAAAAGACAGAGACAGCGGGGGCACGCTCAATAAATAACCAATTTCAAGCCACGACGTACTTTCCGAGATGAGAATGCCTTTCCTTCCCTCGTCTGGACGTAGTCCACCTGCCTTCCATGACAACAGTGACAGTGACGTCTACACTCCGGTTAAGCGCACCTGATGCAATCCAAACTCGGGTTAGAATGAAGAAAGACAGAATTAAGACGGCAAGAGAAATAATCAACATACGATCAGTAGGGATACTGGCAAGAAGCTTGCGTCATGTTTTCGACCAGAAGCCATACATCCGACGTCTGGTCTGTTCTTGCTTTCGACCAGAAGCGATACATCCGACGTCTGGTCTGTTCTTGCTTTCGACCAGAAGCCATACATCCGACGTCTGGTCTGTTCTTGCTTTCGACCAGAAGCCGTACATCCCACGTCTGATCCGTCTGCTCTGGACGACATGACAAATACCATCATGGATGGCTGGATGGCGTGTTTCGGCAGTGCTCGCTCCTTACAACTGTCTGCAGGTGCGAGTTTGTCGTGATGAAGGAAACACATGGAAGCGGCCTGGACTAAAGGGGAAGGCCAAGATGCACCTACCACCTAAGTACCTAAGTACCTACCTAAGGTAAGTACCAAGTACCCGTAACCAAGCTTCTAGGTACTAGGAGTAGTACCTTTGCGCACCACGCCTGCTCCTGGAGACAGCTCTAGGTACCTACCTAAGGTTATCATGCCATCACAAGACAGCGTTGTGATTCTTGTAGGCCGATTGGAAGCATCTTGTGATGTTTCATACCAGTCTTGGTCCCTCTGCTGTCACCCTACCAAGTACCTAAGTACTTAAGGTAGGTAGGTAGGTACCTAAAGCAGGCACCGCGTACGTACCTACCTCGTAGGTACCCAGTAGGTACCTGCACCTCAAATAAAGCCATTGAACAGGTCGTGGCCAAACGCCCCAAGCCAACAATCCCCAATTACCCATCTACGACCCAAAGGGCAAGCAAGATGCAGCACCAGTAATACTACGTACAATAAACAGAATAGAATGCCGTCTCCTTGCCAAGAACACCACCAGCCGAAACCCCAAGGAAACGACACCCGCATATTGCAGCACCCCATCCGCCCACTTTTGCTTCGACGAGAGACGAAAAGAAAAAAAAGCCCCCTTCATCGTACATGCCGCCCCCTACCGATTTCTCCCCTACCGATTTCTCCTCTGCCGAATTCTATGCCGAATTCTCCTCTACCGAATTCTAGTATATTTCCCCTGTCTTTGCTCCTGCCGCAGGCTTTCCTCCTGACTCGGCAGCGGCGCGCGACGCCTCGCCTCGGCCTTTTCCTCCTCCGTCTGGTGTGGCGGCGGCGGAGGAATAGGAAAGGTAAAGTTCCCAGGAGGAGGAGGGGGCACATTCCCTGGAGGTGGGATGAGGCCTGGCGGGAAGGCGCCCGGTGGGGGGAGCGGCACGCCTGCCTTCTTCATCATCTCAAGAAGCTGTGCGGGATCGGGAGGATTCTTGGGATCAAGCCCCGGTAGCGGCGGAGGAGGTGCGCCATTGAGGCCGGGAAGCGGGAATGGAGGCGGTGCCTGGCCGTTGGCTCCCAACGCGACACCGGGAAGGGGTGGTGGAGGAGGAGGCAGACCTGCTGCGAGGCCGGGAAGCGCCGAGCCGCCACCAAGGGGCAGGCCGGGAATGCCAGGCAACGCAGGCGCCGCGGGGAGCTTCGGGGCGTCCTGATCGACGAGCGCCTCCAGCTCGTCCTCCATTTCTTGCTGCTCTTCTTCCTGGCGCTGACGGCGGTTTCCGCGGCGGTCCCACGTGCCCTGTGCTTCGGCGGCCGCTTCCCCAATGTGGTACCTGTCCTGCGCAATGTCCGCGTCGCCGGGGCGCGCTCGGGTCCAGAACCGAGTAATACGGTCGTTGGACCCCGATGCCAAAACATGACCCAGCGGGTGCCAATCAAGAGACCAGATGGCGTAGTCGTGCGCAAACGGTATCTTGTGCATCGGCCACACGGATTGGGCAGGCGTCGATGCGGGATCCATGCTGTCGTATGGACTGACGGTGAGGGGCTGGCCGGGGGGTGGGTTGGGCGAGTCCAGAAGATAGTGGAAGAGGGAGCCGTCCATGCCGCCTGTGGTGAGAAGGTTGGCGTGGATCGGGTGAAAGGTGAGGGTCGAAATGTCCTTTTCATGGCCCTTTAGCAAGCAAATGTCGCGCATCATCCGGAGATCAAACACACGGGCTGTCTGATCTCGCGCCGACGTTGCGAGACAGGCACCCCTGACTCTCTCAAACATGACCTTGGTGATGGTGCTCTTGTGGCCGTGCAGTGTGGTGAGGCAACGAGTCGTTCTCGGATCCCACAGCTTGACCAGGTGGTCCTTTGATCCAGACACCAGGAGGCCCTTGGTAGGATGCCAGTCTACACTTTTGGCATCCCAGCCGTGGCCCTCCAACCTGGATTCCATCTGCCCGAGAGCGAAATCGAAGATCCTGAGCGTCGAGTCGTCCGAGGCACTCACGAACTTGGAATCATTGGGACTAAAGGACAAGTCTCGGATCGGATCCGAATGTGCGTTTATGCTTTGAACATTGTTGAAGTTTGGTTGCCAGTACTTTATGAGACCATCATGGTCACCCGATATCAGCCAGTCGTCGCTGTGAGAATACTGTAGTGCCCGAATGGCGGAATCATGAGCCTGCATGATGGTTTCAAAGTTGAAGCCTGTGCCATTCCATAACGTGAACTCGCCACTTGTTGATGCTGTCAAGAGCCTGCGGCCCTCTGGTGTCCAGCGCACGACATTGACCGGATGTTTGATTTTATTGAGCGAGGAATGAAGATGTTTGGCCGGGATGGTGTCAGCTGCATTGGTTGGTCTCGCGGCCGGAGGCAGCATCTAGCTTGGGGGTCAGCAGAGTGCTTCGTCAATGGCTTCCACGGCCGCGAATCATAAACTCACATGCACGATGCAGCTTGGGCTGGGCCGCTCTCTCTCGCCAATATAGGAGCCTTTGTAGTTTGGCACTCTATTCCGTAACCAGTGGATAACTGTTGAGCTGTAGTCGGTGACAGGTCCTTTACAACGCGTGTTAGTACAGAGGGCCATCACTTGTAAGCTCCCCACGCAGTTCATCAAGGTCAATCTTTATAAGAATGCGTCGACCTCATCACGCTCATCCATTTCTATCAAAGCTTCGAGAGTCGACGAGACGTGAGCCTGTCCAATCTCCCTCTTTCCCTTGCAAGGCAGGAGCCATCCGGACAGTGTCCAACGCAAACACGCGGGATCAGGCAACAATCGACACGACTCGCAACTCCCACTCGCAACTCGTGCATCACACCAACAGGGACCCAAGGTGCCCTGGTCGTCGCAACCTCGGGGTGGCGGTTCAAAATCTCAAAATCCCTGCAGTTGGCACGGGGCAAGTCCGGCTGGAGAGAAACGGCGAAGACTACTTACTTCGACCTCGAAGCTTGACAAATGCGCCATCTTGACCTCCTCCTCCATAGTCACCACGTGGCTCATAAGCCATGGCTGTGGCTATCGAGGCCAAATTTCAGGCATGTACGTCGTGTACGGCAAGTACAAGAAGAAGAAGTCAAGTAGAATCACGGCAGAGCCAAGCGCTATGAGCTGGCCGGTGGATACGTGATTCAGCCTGTTGATACAATATGTTGGCGAATGGTCTTCTGCTGAGCTACACTTTTCCCGGTTTGACGTGTTTGGGCGAGCGCGCGCGATGTGCATCCTGATGGCGTCTTGAGTGAGGTCTCGTCAGAGGAAGGGTTGCAGTTGAAGCAGTTTAAGCGGTAATCTACCGATCGAGACAGAGGTCACGTGACGCCCATGTGCCTATCTTTTGCATGTCTGCGTTGAGACCCGCTCGAAAAGTTGAATTTTTTTTTTTTTTTTTCCATTGTCTTTATTCTCCGTCATCAGATTCTCGACCGTATTTTCCCTTCTTTTCTTACTTCTGCGCCAGAGCAGCCGAAACGATCGCGTTGTGCTGGTTTTATCGTCGTGGTGGCATCCAAGGATAAGACACTTGAAGGTGTTGGCCAACGGCCCACCAGGTAGAAGATGGCTTTCAAACAGGGGCGTGATTTGTCAGAATCTCGACTCTGGAGCCTGTTTTGATTCTCGGCACATTTCTTTCAGTTGATGACCGTCTTGATAAGACGTTACGTACACACGCCATGCATACCTCTTACTTGGCTTCTAGGTAGCAGTGGGTTAGCAGGTAAGAGGTAGTAGCTAGTTGGGTGTGTACATCAAGGGCCAATCTTCACTCCCCAGAAGATGCGCATCCTGCCTGTCGGTCGTTTCGGAATGTATGTGCTGGTGAAGCAAGAGTCTGCTATTATTGTATGCACATGCCATGCACGAGATGGCAAGATGACAGACAGAAACGATGGGCAATCAATCAATCATCAATCTGGCCATTCAGATGTGGTCCAGCATCAAGGCAACCTGACCTGGCATCTGGCGCAGCAGCACCTTGCTGTTCCTTGGTCGACGCCCGCAAAACATGATTGGCCAGGAATCCAGAACGCCCCCGCCGTACACGTCAAAGTGGCGCTCTGCCGAGAAGCTCATGGGCCATGGCCCGTGGGTAGATTCTACGAGGCTGGAGCAAGGCTGGAGGACAGCATACCCAAGTACATGACATGCATGCGCTGATGCAGCTACCAACCCAAGTACTTACCTACCTTGGTGCTCAACGGTTCGCGAAATGTTGACCAAGGCATGGATGGATGGCAAGGCAGGGCACGACCGGGCAAAGGGCTGGCAACAATTGATTGAATCGACCCGACCCCTTTGTGTTGACGCCTCATGTCCGTCTCCATCCATTTCCATTGTTGAATCTGTGATTTGAGTCTGGGCAGTGGCCAGGCCGCCGCCATCGCCCTCCGCCATCGCCCTCCGCCATCGTCTCGTCAATCGCCGCCGTGACGCAGTCCAGACTCGGACTGGTCTCCCTCTCCCTCGTTTGCCTTCCCTCTTGTTTTCCTCCAAGCGCACAGCAGCTTCGGATCTGCACATCGCCTGCCTCCTTGTCGCCCTCGCCCTCTGCAGCCTCCATTTGTCCCCTCGATTGACCGACCGCACAACCCCCGCGGCTGCTGCATCGAGCATGGCCGCCACGGCCACGAGTCTTGACGCCCCCAATGGCAGCGTCGGCAAGCGACGCAATGGCACAACCACAACCGCCCGGGCTCCGGACCTGGTCGAGGTCGAACCGCAAGGCGCAACCACCGTCGAGAAGCTCCATGCATCGCCGCAACAAACCTACCGCCATGTTGCTGCTGCTCACTCCAAGAGTCGGCCCTCGTGTTTGAGCCATGATTCCGACGCCGCACCGAGCTTCATTGGTTTCCGGAATCTCATGGTCATTGTTCTGGGTAAAGTTTGATTCTTGCTCAGCCCGCTCCACTACCACCACACAATTCCATCACCGTCGCCGTCACCTTTTGTCGCATTGATCCTACGCATTCCTGTTCTTTTTTTTTTTTTTTTTTTTTAAATTGTCTTGCGTCCGCTAACATCCAGCGTCAATCAGTCGTCGGCAATGTTCGATTAATGATTGAGAACTTGAAAAAGGTACGTACGTGACAAGATCGACGAGCTGACTGCCTAGGTAGACAGACTCTTGCTCCTCATCATCTGCGCTGTACCACGTCTAACTCGTTGGACTCCCGGCCCCCCCCCCCGGTTATCCTCTAGTATGGCGTGCTGATATGCCTGCGGTGTCACTCGTACAAAAACGAAGATGTCCTCCTCGGTGGACTCCTCTACTTCTTGATTCCCTGTCACCTGCTCGTTGCCTACGGAATCGAATTGGCAGCCGCCCGACAAGCGCGAGGCTCCCGAAAACAGGGTCAGTCCGGTTCGGCATCCAAACCATCCGAGGATGATAAGAAACAGTTTCACGCAACATGGGTGCTGGCGGCCTGGGCTCACCTCATCAACATGATGCTTTCTCTGGTCCTGACGACATTTGTCGTGTACTTTTACGTGCACCATCCCCTCGTCGGCACCCTGACTGAAATGCACGCAGTCATTGTATCGCTCAAGACGGCTTCCTACGCATTCACCAACCGTGATCTTCGCCACGCTTACCTGCACCCGGACAAGCGCAAGCTGGTTCCCGAGCTGTACTCCAAATGCCCGTACCCCGACAACATTACGTTTGGCAATCTCGTGTACTTCTGGTGGGCACCCACGCTGGTCTACCAGCCCGTGTACCCGCGCACCGACAGGATTCGATGGGTTTTCGTCTTGAAGAGACTGGGCGAGGTGTGCTGTCTCAGCGCCTTCATCTGGTTCGCCAGCTTCCAATACGCGGCTCCCGTGCTGCAAAACTCACTGGACAAGATTGCGTCGCTCGACTTCATCATGATTCTGGAGCGCCTTCTCAAGCTGTCGACCATCTCCCTCGTCATCTGGCTCGCCGGCTTCTTCGCCCTCTTCCAGTCCTTCCTCAACGCCTTGGCCGAGGTGTTGCGCTTCGGCGACCGGTGCTTCTACGACGACTGGTGGAACAGCGAGAGTCTCGGAGCGTACTGGAGGACGTGGAACCGACCCGTCTACACCTACTTCAAGCGTCATGTGTACGTGCCCATGATTGGCAGGGGATGGAGTCCCCGGACGGCCAGCTGCGCCGTTTTCCTGGCTTCCGCCGTGCTGCACGAGGTTCTCGTCGGCGTGCCGACCCACAACGTAATTGGTACGAGCAGTCCTCGCCTGAAATAAGCCCCCCCCCCCCCTTTTATTATTATTATTATTATTCTAGAAAAAAAAAAAAAAAAAAACCAACTTGCCTAACCTTGTACGACTACGCAGGTGTCGCCTTTTTCGGCATGCTTTTGCAACTGCCCCTCATAGCCATCACGGCCCCGATGGAGAAGCGAAAATGGGGACACACGGGGCGCGTCATGGGCAACGTCATTTTCTGGGTTTCCTTTACCATCTTTGGGCAGCCTTTTGCCGCGCTCATGTACTTTTATGCGTGGCAGGCCAAGTACGGCAGCGTCAGTCGACAGTTTGTCCTTGTGAATCCGGTACAGTCGGCGTCGTAAAAGAGGATCAGATAGCTGGGGTTTGTTTATACAGGACACGACCGTCATGACTTGATGCACTTGGTCCCTGACTGGCATCGCTTGGCGCGCGGTAACGACATGTTGTGTCACGTAAATGCACAAGTCGGCTGTTGCCCTGTCCAGGACATGTGATTTCCTCGTCTGTGCCCCTTTCTACCTGGAAACCAAACCCCTTTCTACCTGTCAAGAACAAAATAGGAGCCACGTGCCGTACATGCCCCGCCCGTGACAAGACAGCGCTCCTCCACGTGCACACGCCAAGGTCCAGGGTCCAAGACCCGACAAGGAGGAGCCGAGCCGACGCCGAAATCAGCCCACAAACGGCATCATGGTGCCCACCCTCTCCCTGTACCGCACGTACTCATCGCCAAAAAACTCGACCAGCTTGGCCTCCTCCACCCTCACCCGGCTGCTGAAGAACCGCCAGAGCACATAGCCGTACCCGACGAGGCAGAACACGTTGCCCAAAACCAACTGCGTGCCCAGGGCCCAGTAGAAGAAGCCAAAATAGCTGGGGTGTCTCACCACGCCGTAGACGCCCGTCGTGACCAGCGTGTGGGACTCGGCCCTCCTCGTCTGCACGGTGTGGTTGAAGCTCTGCCCCGCGTGGAGCATGGCCGACGACCGGACGACCTGTCCGGCGAGGACCATGGCCAGACCAAGGAGGGGGATTGTTCCGCCCGCGAGGGGGGGCACGCCCCGGCCGTGGTGGGCAAAGAGAGCGTGCGTGAGGAGGCACTCGAGGGCGGCGAGCGCGTGCGCGACGGGATACGCCGGCCAGTTTGCGGTGAGGAGGAAGGCCGAGAGGGTGGCCTGGGGGGTGTTCCTCGCGGCGGTGGTCCAGTACTCGAGGAAGTGGAAGAGGGAGAGGGCGGCGGCAAAGAAGGGGAGGCGCCAGAGGGGGGAGGACGTGAGGACGGTGGTGAGGACGGTGGACAGGAGGGCGGATGAGAAGGTGGTGCCGAGGAGGAAGGCGCGGAGGGATATGCCGGCGAGGGACATGGGTTGGTTGGGGAGGATGGGTTTGAAGGACTGCGCCGTGGTGGTGAGGAGGTGTTGGCGTGGGGGGCTGCTGGTGTGTCTGTGGTCGAAGGCGAGGGGCGAGGATGAGGCGTGTTGAACTGATGACGTTTGGGCGTGGTGCTCATCTGAGGTGGCCATTTTGTCCTTTGTCGTCGGGATCGGGAATCGTGGTTTGGAGGCTCGAGACGGGGTTTGAACGGGTGCCGCTGGGTTTATGCATGCTACTTTACTTTTTTTTTTTTTTTTTTTTTTTTTTTTATTAATCCCGTCTTTGGAAAAAAAGAGAAGAGGTGCGGGGAAGGGAAAAGCAGAGGCCGGGATGATGATGCTAGGTTGGGCTCATGACGGGAATGCTGCATGTCCATGAGTTTTGGTGGAAGCTGGTAGGCGGCTGAGAGGGCCCTGCAAGGGCTTGCCGGGGAGAGTGAGAATTTTGCCGAGCGCAAAGGGGCCTCGTCCGGATATGGCGCTGGCTCTCTGCTTCCGGTCGCTGTTTTGCGATTGTTTGTTGCGGAACAATAAGGAGGTGGGCAGCGTTTCCCTAGATATTGTTCAAGGAGCCAGATTGCCAGCGCGGCCGCTGGGGAGGAGGGCACTCAGTGGCTGGCGTCTGGCGCCTGGCGTTGGCCGCCCTGCAGTTGGAGGCGCGGCCAGTGGGGCGCATCAGGACTCGACCACGGACATGTCGTGCTGGACGCGGCAGAGAATCCTGCGTCGTTTTGTTGTTGGACGCGCATGTGGAAGACGCTGGGAATGTCCGAGTCTGGGATGGCTACGAGACGCCGAATGGTGCTGTAGCGCGAGGGTTTGCAGTGCAAGCCAGACATGATGCACCAAGGCCATGTATCGATCGCCATGTGGTACTGAGCCACCGGTCGCGAGCAAGCCGGTTCGACGCGAATCCTGCTGATCCATCAGCGCATACGCGAGCAGACCCTGAAGCCCGAAAACAGTTGCGCGCCTGTGTCATGATGTACATGTTGAACCCCAGAGGCCGCGTCAAAGTTGCGGGCTTCCGGCTGGTGCGTCCGTGTGACTGGCTTTCAATCCATCGTCGGGCTCCGAGTACCTTGCGCATTCTCAGAGGCCACCCTGCAGAGGAAACGAAGAGATGATGAGAATCAAAAGGTTGATGAACCCCCAGGTGCAGGGAATCCACGTATTCATCTCGTAGTATCCGGCTTTGTACACGGCTCCAAGCCTATCTGGCCGTTAGCCATGGCAGCTCCACGCCTTGGACCCGACAAGAAGCACGGCACTCACATGACACCAACGACACTCCCGGCGATGATGGCTTCAATGCCGGCGATGAATAGGTACGTGATGGGAACGGCCCAGAGAAAGCGCCATGACGACTTCTTCAGGCCATGGTTGAACAAGGCCACAACCACGGCGCCCAGGTGAAAGAATGCATATGTGATCAAGGTCCATAGGACCGTAAATTCCCACACGTCTGAAATGTAATGCAGTGTATGAATTCGGTTCGGGGTAAAATCTTGGAGGGTTTTGACATTGAGTGACGGGAAGGACGGTGTCTCGTAGTTCGGCGGCGGGTCTCCGGGGGAAGACATTGCGGCGAATGCGGACACGGGTAATGACGAGGAATATTCCGTCGAATTCCCTCTTGGTACTGACGTGACGTCACGCCTTGCTTGGGGGCTGCCCAAGACTGGCGAAACGTAAAGATGCTGTTGAAGATGGTGCTTGTTCGCTGCGACGATGCAGATGCAGATGCAGATGCAGATGCAGATGCAGATGCAGATGCAGCCAGACCTATGCGTGCACGGCTTGTTGGACAGACGGCCCCACCGTGCCCCCACACCAGCCACAGACCGAAGCTCGGATTGGACAAGCGAAGTAGAGCCTCGGCAAAAACTCGTCAACGCCTGGCTTTTCCTCATGCCGCAGCGTCATCCCCATTCCCAGAAACCGTCGACAATAATAACACAAGCCAACGCTCGCGAACTCGAGGGCATAGACCCCCCATGCCATCACCATGCCCGCCGACAGACTTCTCAAAACCGTTCTACAGCACTACCAAGACGTGCACGACGCCGCCAAAACAGAGCAAATCATTGGCACGACGGTCCATCTACTCTGTCATCTCACGAACCCGCTCAACCTCGGACTCCTCACCTCACAGCTTCTCACCGCGCCAGCCATCTGGCATCGCCGGGACGGGACCAAGTCGGCGCTCCGAATCATAAGCATCTACAACGCGGCCGCCATACGGATTCGCGACAATGAGCTCGAGGCCGCCAAGTGCAAGGGATCGGTCGACGGCAGTGGCGGCATCCGATGCGAGGCCTGGACGCGCGCTGTGGTGAGAGGCGCCGACGATGGATCCAGACGCTGGCAACATCTGCTAGTCCTTGCGGGTGTGCTCATGGGCATGGAAGGAAATGCCAGACGTTCACTGTCGAGAGCCCTGCGCAGCACCCTGGAGCAGGCCGTCGTCATGGCTGCCAATCTTGCCCTCAGAGACAACGTGGACGACGGTCCAACCGCTGCCGCATCGATTGTCGCGGCGCTCAACCTTGTTTTCCCGCTTCTCTCGGAACATCATATGACACAGATCGACTGCGACGCGCTGCTTCCCATTGCTGTCTGGGCCATTTCCGGCGAAGAAGGGTTCTGCGACGCACGCTTTCTCAGAGCGGTCGACGATGATGCAACAAGACAACACCACCAGCCCGGGCCCGCCTTCAGCTGGTCAACGCAGTCGGCGTCTTGCCATCTGCTGCGGGAGATGGAGAAGAAACCGTTGATGGCCAACATGGGACCTCTCTCAAAGCTGGCGGCCTTTGCCGTACAGCATGCCAGAGACACTTCAGCCGTGTTGCACGCACAGGATGCGCTTCTTGTCTTTACCAGTCGAGTGCTCGACGCCTGGCAGAAGACTCGCCTCAGCGCGGTTGATTACGCAGCCGAGGGCTCTCTTCTGAGCCGAGAGACCACGCAGCCTACGTGGCCGCTCTTGTGGCAGGTCCTCCGAAAACTCATGTTCAGCACCACCCTTGTTCTGCAAGCCATCGTTGCTCGGAGTCTGCTCGATCCGCACATGCTCATGCACGGCATAGCCCACGGCATTGCGTCCAAGTCGCTGCAGATACTCCGCAACATGTTCTTCATCTCGAGCAGGGACGCGAATAGTGCCTTTCAGGTCTACACCTTCACGTACATGACGTCTCTGGACGTTCTCAGCAGCGATGCGCTCGCTACCGAGGCATTTCTAAAAGAGATCCAGCCGGCGGACGCGGTGGTCAACCCCTCGACACCCCTTCACAAGACGCTCCATCAGTACTATCTCAACGTTGCAGAACACCTCCCGCTCTCGTTATCCACCGAAGCGTGCGAGGCGTTGCTTGTCAAGCCCGCCCTTGTGCATCTCTCTCAAGAAGGTCCCGCATCACCAGCGACGCGGGAAATCTTCGAATCAGCCCACAGCGTGATGCTCTCGGCGCTGTCATGTCCTCAGCACAGCGCACTCACCATCAAGATGGCACCATTCTACATCATCAAGCTCTTTGAATCGTTCCCCCAGCAGATATCCCCGCGTCAGTTCCGAGTGGCGTTCAAGACCGTCATGGAAATCGCATCGCCGCCCTTGCCCATTGCAGCCATGGATCCGCACCTGTCGGAGACGCTGCTGGAGATGCTGCGCGGGAATTTGTCAACGGCCGGAACGGAAATACTGGCCGAGGACGCGACCCCAGTCACCGAGGCGCCGGCGGAGACGCAGCCAGAGCAATTGTCGGAGCAGAGCGCATTGGTCATGACGCTCATTGACTCGCTACCGTTGTTGCCCCTGCCTTTGGTAGAGGAATGGCTTGGCATCACGGCGGAGGCCATGAACGAGATTCAAGACGCGCGGTTGAGAGCACCCGTGAGGAAGAGGTTCCTTGAAGTTCTCGCGAGCGGAGAGATGGACGTTGAGAGGTCGACAATCGGGGTTGCGTGGTGGGGGACCAAGGGAGGTCGAGAGCTGATCATGTCCGGGGGGGCGCGGCAGACGGCGATGATGAGTGGCGCGTCGGGTGGCGAGGGGACGTCCAGTCGGCTGTGATGCAGGAATGGGATGATGAATCATAAACATGTTGCCCGCCCAGCCTGTCCAACCCAGTTTTTTTGGCGTTTTTTTTTTTTTTTTTTTTTTTTTTTTTTTTTTT